>CAVNYN010247547.1:0-16074 GCA_963692815.1 Nyctanthes arbor-tristis
CCCCGCTTGAAGGAAACTCTTCGTCGAGTAAAAAAAACTCAATCTATCAATCTCTAGGAAAGTTGTTGCACTAGAAGGATATCTCAAACATCCATGTCATCTACATCATATGTTATCTCATCCTTGTAATATTTTCCAACTACGAAGGAACTTTGCAAATCTCCATTACCTATACTGCTGGGCCTTTCTTGATCCATGCAATCTTATAAGGTTCGATATCGTTCTATTGCTATTTTAAGTGCTTTTACCAGTGCTTTGGGGACAACATTCTCACTGCTGTCACTGTCAATAATAACATTCCATACATTTTTTATTGACTTGTCATAAGCACATGCTTTGCTCATGATTTGACTTCAATAGAATATCAAAGAGTGTAGATTTAGTATTGTTAAATTAAGTATATTGAATAGAACAAAGGATAAATAAAAATTAAAATTATTGTTCTCGTGGGCATAATTTATCGGAATTAAAATGTAAAAATAATTAGGACCTAATTGAGTTATAATGTATTAATCATTAGTTTTAATTTGGAAAGGAAAAGAAAACAGAATTAAATAAATTGTAAGGGACAAAATTGAACTAAACTAATGAAGTATAAAAGATTGGGCTGTTGGTGAAAAATGTAAGAAGTAAAACTTCTTTTACCTATTAATTTTGAGACTTATAACTATACGTTCATAATTAGCTCTTGCAAGTTTGTTCTTATTAAACATCAAGTTGAGACCTTCAATTTGGCATGTATGTTATATGTTTTTTAACTTAATCATGATGATATAAAGTTACATCTTCCTTCATAACGTATATTAGTGGAAAACGAAGATTTTTTTTCCCTCAATTAATAGGTTAAGGGGAAAAAATGAATTAGACAAAAAAAATATTAGGGCAAAATGGGAAATCAAAAGATTTTCCCCCCCTTTTATATATTAGTAATTGGGCAACGGGTATGAAAGATCTTGTGGCGCTGAGTATCTTCTTTCTTGGGTGCCAAAAGAAGTCTTTGAATAATACAAACTAGTGATTTGCCATCTTTCCACGTGGTAGCTTCGCGGCCTTCAAAATTTTCCTTAGTGTTTTGCTGCTTGTCAATGTGTTCTTCTTCTCTGGCCTAATGTTTTTAATTCTGTAGAAGTTGTCCACACACACAGATCTTTCTTAGATCGCGTATACTTCCGGTAAAAAAGATTACATATGCTATTATCCTCCAACAAGAAAAACTTAAGTATCTCTGGACGTTACCTTTTCTGAGTATACTTCTTTTTTCACAAAAAACTACTCTTCGAGGGGAGAGTAGCTACATGTTCTTTTTCCTGGTGTTCAGTAAATCTTGAGAAATTTCTTTTGAAAATTCTGAGTTATCATCACAACTTCTTCTATTCCTTATGCTTTGCCCATTGCCACGTTCGAAAATCTTTAGAGTCCTTTGGAGAATTCTCAATCATCATCTTCAGTTCTTATTAACTCCACTAAAGTGTGTACATGATAGCCACCATGAAATAAAGATTTATTCTAGGAGGAACAAAATAAAGTCTCGTCATGACCATCAATCATCTGAACCAAGCACAGAAGTACCAGAATCCAAGGTCATTCTTCAGTCCTAATTTTGTTAAGGATGTTGACTTGCCGGCCACTTCTGATCTCAATATTCCAGTTGTTCAGCCAGGTATTTTGAATCCCATCTCAGAGTATGTTTCTTATCAGATGTTGTCCCCTTTCTTCAAAGCCTTCACTACTAATTTGTCTTCTGCCTAACCTATTCCATGTATTGTATGGGTAGCTCTTACTATTCCATAAAGGAAAGATGTTGTTTATGAAGAAATGAGGGCTTTGAAAAAGAATAATACATGGTAACTCGTTAATTTTCCTCCACGAAGGAAATGAACCATAAGCTAAATGGGTATTCAAGATGAAACATAATGCAGATGCGTGGTTGATAGATATAAGGAAAGAGTTGTTCCGAGTATTTATACCGGGGTTGGCTATCAAGAAACTTCTGCACCTATTGCTAAAATGAATTGTATTCGAGTTTTGTTGTATTTGGTAGGTGTGGGCAAAAAAATGGGGACCAGTTTGTTCTATGTGGAATAGGATCGAACCGGCCAGTCCAGTCCGGTTTTTGCCAAAAAAGTTCTTTTTTGGGCTTCAACCCAGAAAACTGACCTATTCGGGCAAGCTATCGCGCTTGATATCAGAACCTAGTAGGACTTGTTTACAATAATTTTATTTTCTATTTCTTTTATGGGTTTAATACTAAAACAATGCTAACCCAAATCAATATTTCTATATATTTACTTTAAATTATACTTCACTCTCATACACTTGTTTACATAATGACACTTCATCTGTAACTTTACATTTTACTTTCAATATTGGATTCTAAACACCTTTCAGTTTAACAACTTATAATTTAACAACTTATATGTGTGTGTGTGTGTGTGCGGAAATTAGTCTACGGTACCTTTGTACAGCAATTTTCCTGCCAAAACTGTCTAAGTGAAAGTCATTTTAGACTTTTATTTACATAACAGGTAAATTCTGCGGTAAATTATATGCTGGATGTATATCTTATCTTTTTAGGGATTTTGATGAATTTATCTATTTTCAAAGTTTTTTAATTTTTTAATTCAAAATTTTTTAATATGTATATATATCTTATCTAGGAAGTATTTTGTAATTTCGGTTAGTGTATTTCCTTTTTAACTCATTTTTAACTATTTTTTATGTGCTTTTAAATTGAGTCGTTATCATTCTAGTAATGAAAATATCGAGTCGTTATCATGTTACGTCTTTTGGATATAATAAATATTGTTTAACTAACGTTTCATTGTTTACAAAATTCCCGTTATAATATAGTCATAGAGAAAAATAAAATGTTTGATTTCTCAAGATCTAGGAATTACATTGAGCCCAGTCGGGATCGGGTATGTTATAACCGTTACCTACCCTTCAAAAATTTTTGTCCCATCCCCATAACCATCCCCACTTAAATCGTGCATGGGCGGGGATGGGTCGGGGTGGGTAATTACCACTTTATCCCATTTATATATCTATATATTTTTATTTTCATTTTTTGGGTAATTACCACTTTATCCCATTTATATATCTATATATTTTTATTTTCATTTTTTACTTAATGATGAATGGTATTATGAATACGGGCGGTATCCACAAGATAGAATTACGACTGCGATTGAAATTATTAAGCTTTCTCAATAAGTTTCATTATCTTTTTACTATTCAAACCGTTAGAATTTTTGGTAAATATTTTTACTTTTGACAATAAATGATTAAACGGCTGGCTACGGGTAAAAAGTATGATAACCTTCCTTAGCCCATTCTCAAGTCGGGCCGATTTTTTATTCCATCTCCAACCTGATTACCCATTTAGTCGAGTATTCTTTGTCTTAATGAGGTCGGGTACCCGCGGTTATCGGGTTTGATGGGTTTTTTTACCATCCATAATGAGTTCACTTAATAGCATTTTGTATCGAGTAAAATATGATAACTATTAGGTAACAGTATGATAATAGAAATATTACAGTTCAGTGACATAATTTGATTTGATATCTTCCTGTCCATCGCACGGGTGAGAATCTAGTTTATATTTATATAATAATGACACTCACCATAACTTTTCACACTTCAAATGTGGGATTCTAAAAACCCTAAAATTTAATATGACACTGTAGCTGGGTGTTTGATGCCCATACTGTTGGGCGAACCTAAATTTTCAAACTATATCTATAACTACTTTTATAACATTTTTCCCCAAATGCTTGGTTTACTTTTTTTTTTTTAATAATTTAATACTACCTCCGTCCCAAAAAGATGGTCTATATTTCCTTTTTCGTCCATCCCAAAATATGGTCCAGTTTCCTTTTTAAAAAATAGTTTAGATATTATTTCTCTTATATGCCCCCCTTTAATGTGTATAGTTATCAAAAAAAATAGAATTATTAAAGTGAAATAATTAATAAATCAAAGGGTATAATAAGTAAATTATGTTCAAATTTACTTTTCCAATACTATTAAATAAACTTTTCTTAATTTATGTGAAACAGGGAATATGATCATTTTTTTGGGACGGAGATGGTAACTAATGTAGCATATTATGTTACATCTTACAATTTGTGTAACATATTGTGTTGCACTTTACATTTTTTAATGTACGACACTGTTTTATGTAGTATTTTGGGAAATTAAAACAAGTAAAACAGAAAAATGTGTTAGGGTGCAAGTAATGGGTGGAACTCTTTCAATTATATGTTGTTTTTTTGCCATTTAAATGTGTTGTTTTATATAGGTATCTAAAATATATTTTTCTTATAAACCTAGAAAAACGTGAACTATTACCCAAACCCGAATCAGAACCAAAAATGAGCAGTATTCACATTTTAAGACTGAATCTGAAACAATCGGTCAGGTTTTGGTATTTTCACTAACCGAACCTGAAACCTGAATGCAAGGTTGAGCAACTTGATTTGAAAAATGTATTTTTTATTATCTTTGGTTCTTTAAATGATGGAGTATTGCGTATGTTTTATTGGAAATTGGTTTACCTGGAATAGTAAAAATAAAGAGGAGTAAAAAGCAAAACGTGGTGGCTGGATGAGTTGTTGAGCAAGAGGAGTTCAAAACAATGGCTCAGTGACTGTACATTTATTAATAAAGTACTTATGGAACTATGAGTTGTTCAGGAAGTTACAATCCATCTCTATTGTAAAGTCATGCTGCAGTCAATATTGCTCATAATTGTGTTCCGCATGATATGACTGAGCATGTTGAAGTTGATATGGATTTTATTATGGTGAAAATTGAAAGTAGACAAATTTTGTATTCCATTTGTTTAAGCAGCATTAACTTTCTTACCAAAGAGCTGCTAAGGCCTATATTCTGTTCCTATGTTAGCAAGCTGAGAATGATAGACATATTCAACCAGCTTGAGGAGAAGTACGGAAAAATAGATGTAATTGATTGTATTGGCATCAGTGTGATTATCGGAGTTACTTTAGGGCATATGTTGATTATTTCATTAGTTGTGAATAGTTGACTTGATTGGCATAATTAGAGCTTGTTTGACCCCCTTTATTCTCCCAATTTATAATTTACCTACCACGGATTTGACATTTGATTTGACATCTGCTCAATTACAATAACATATTTCACACTTTTTTACATTTCCAATATACATTCTACCTCTCTTCTCATTATAAATTCCTCAAATAAACAGGATCAAACAAGCTCCAGAGTAGATTTTTTGTTTTTTGTTTTTTCTTTTTTTTGGGAAAGATGTTATCTTTGTTTTGTATAAATTTTGGAGTTGTAACTTGCACATTTCATCAATGAAATGCATGAAGGTCCAGAAAATTCTTGAAATTTTAGTGTGGACGAAATCTGATTTCTTAAACATCTATGAGCTATTTATCGACTTGTGAAAAACTAGTTTCTGAAAATTGAACAAATTATTGGCAGTAAAAAGATAGAGTTAAGAGTCGAAACTAGATTGAATGAGTTAAAATAAATAAATGAATCTATATGTCTCTAGATAAAAACTGACAAGAACTCAAGTTTTCAAATGAAAAGTTACATTATCGTCATGATTTTGGTCACTTTCAAGTACAACAAAGAAAGTAAAAGTACATATATTTTGCCAAGGAAGGTTGTTGCGTTGGTTTACGTAGGCCATTGGTGGTTGCTACTGTTTCTACTGATATATGCGGTACATTAGATGACTTTATACAATCTGAATGGGCAACAGTTTATATGTGCATTGAGTGCAGTTTAACAACTTTGAGGAATGTGTTTGTTTTAGGATTGGAGAGGTAATCGATGAAGCTGTACTTCATACTAGAGCTCCATTTGTTGCAAGAACACAACAGTGTTTTGCCGTCAAGGCCGGAATGGATGGACTTCTAGATATTGCAAGGAGATCTTTTTGCGACACAAGTGAAGGTTTTTATGACATATAAAGGGTTCTGATTTATTTCTCCATATTTCATCTTTTTGTATCTAATGACACTGCATTTACAGCAATATACAACGTAGCAAATAAGTACCGTGAGGATTTTAATCTCCCAAGTCTGAAAATCCCATACAACAACAGGCAAGGCTTTTACTTTAGCATTCCACAGAAGGACATTCAGGGAAAACTTGCAAGCAAGTTCATACAGGTTCTGGAGAATAGACATATATTTACTTTAACATCTCTTTGAACAATCTATTTTGATGCTCTCTTGTGTTATGACTGAATATCAGGTCACAAAACAAGGAAACAACATACACTGCTCTTCTCTGGAACTTGCTTCTGTAAGTATTCTGATATATCCTTTTTTTTCCCTCCATATAATAGACTCCGACTTCTGGCAACAGTTGTCCGGCACACACTAGTTTGAATTTTGAAGTCTATTCAGATATGCAAGTATGCATGCAGTGGCTAAGTTCATGCATTACAACAATAAAATAAGCACTGCTTCTAGCAGTAGCCAAGTTCATATGTTAGTGGTGTTCTAAATAGAGTGGAATAGAAGTAGTGACAAAATTCAGTTTTGTAACATTCAGAAAATAGAGATTTTTGCTGGGTGAAAAGATTAACTAACTGGCTACATTATCACTCCAGTGATTAACATTGTTCTCGCAGTAAATATGCATTACTGTGGATAAGGACAAGCAAGTTAAGTTTATGAACTTCTTTGTTACAGAGGAAAATTCAGCCTGTGCCATAGCTAATGAGGCATTGTAAAAGAGAACTTGACAGTTAAGTTTAGAAACTTCTTTATTACAGAGGAAAATTCAGCCTGCACCATAGCTAATGAGGCATTGTAAAAGAGAATTTGACTAAGTCTCAACATGAACTTCCTGCAGAAGCGTGTGGTAGAAATTTATTGGTAGCTCAGTCAAATCAAACCAGTTATTCTTCTTCCTTCATAGTTTAGTTTTATGTGCTTATAATATTCATAGTGAATGCTATGGAACAAAGTCACCAAATTATTCAGGACATTCAATAGCTACAGATCCTCAATTGACTATTACTAGGAACTATATGAGGAGATAAATATTTAGAATAAGAGTCAGTAACAATAGAAAAATAAAATCTTAGGTTTATCACCACCTTATTGATTATCTTAATTATCATGATACAATATGTTAAATTTCAATAAGAGACAGATCTCAAGCTGAATCCTCTCAAAATTCGATCCACCAGTATCAATTATGCCTCTTCTAGTGCTTGGCTTGGAGTTACAATTAGCTCTCTGCATTTATATTTCTGGATAAACTATTTTGTGAATAAAACATGTCTTCCGATCTAATCGAAATTCTCATCTAATGCTTTATATTTCCTGGCATGAATCATTGAGAGCAACTTGAAATTTGCTGAACTAACCTCTGTTTTGCTATGCTTTTGCAACTGTTGGATACAACTATATACGCTAGATTGCAATAAACTTGTTCATATTAAGTCCCTTCATGTCACTTAGCATATTGAATTAATAAGGATTCAGAGGCATAGTTCTTCTACTTGCATATTTCCATTTAATGTATGCAAAATTGCATTGTGTAGCCCGAACGTTTAATTTCTTTTCTTAGTCTATCTCATACCTCTTATCATGTTTACTTTCCTTCATTCATCACTTGAAACATGCAGTTAAATGTAAGGAACAAGTCTGCAGCTAAAGAATGCTATGCTCGAACAGAATTTTGCCTGGAAGGTTGGTCTGCAGTGTTTAGGGATTGCATATTACATGTCATGTTCTTATACATCCGTACTTCCGTCATGTGAACAATAAGCCATAATAATGCATGACTGCATCACAAAGAGTTTATAAGTGGGGAGATATAACACAAAGCAGACTCTTGGCGGAAACTAACCATGGTTATTGTTACTCTCACTCTCTCTTGAATTTGAAAAGAGTTAACCAGCCATGTCTTGGAAGTTTTCTGAGGTCGCCCCCCTTCCCTCCCCCCCCCCCCCCAATTTTATGAACTCATGACAAGTTAATAATTTTTGCTTAACAAAATGGTTGCATATGTTTTCATTTTGATTTAACAAAATTTAAATCTTATTTTATATTAGAGGAACAGATTCAAACATTTAGATTATTAAAAAGATATCGATGGATGTGGTTATGCGTACATACTAGTGGACAGCCAGTTGTTAACAAGCTTAGTTGTCATATATATAGCTAGTTTCCCTTTGTGGTCCAAAAGGGCTTGTATGTGAATGATTTTTTCAAAATCAATTCTCACTTAAACTTATTTTCAGCCACACATTTACCCATTAAAATAATCTTGCACATAAATTCATAAAATTTCCTTACTTTTTAACCACACATTCTCCTAGAAATTTGTTGAGCCATCTGATTTAAAATCCAACACTCGTAAATAGGGCCATATATATCACTTAAGTTCGTCTTTCAACATGTCCCGTTACATGTAGGCGGGATGTATAGTTTCGTTTCAAAGCCTAACATGTCAACTATTCAAATCAATGGGTGGTAGCGAGAGTTGCATTGCACCCATGACCGCCCATTCTTGTGAATCAGGCTACGAAACCTAGATAAGGCTAGCTGTATGTCCACCAAACAATGTCTCCCCAATAGGGAAATAGTTTAACGGGCAGTGACTTTAGCATCTCTTCCACTGTATGGAAACTTTGCCCATGCATCATAACCTTTAAAATTTCCTCGAGGAGTTTTGTTAATAATATGATTTATGCATGAACTGTTTTAGGGTTATATTTTATTGACCTCAAAGAATAAGAGTTTTCGTCAAAGAATAAGAGTTTTCGTAAGTCTGCAAGGCAAAGCTTTTTGCATAATACATTTATTAGGCTGTGAGAGTGTAATTTTTTCCTAGACCTCTTTTTCTAGATTTGTACAGGAGTGGATGGGCTTTTTGAGTTTCCAAGATCAAAGATATGGTTGCTTCTCTTTTCTGCAATTAACCTGGAGGCCTACTCTCTTATTTAACATTTTTAGTTCATTTACCGTACAATATGGAACGACTGTCATCTAATTTTCACTTTCTATTTCAACAATGATCCAAATCTCTTTTTCTATTGAAATACTCAAACCCTTGCATGTACAAACAGCTTAAGTTTTATGATGTGCTTCTTATTCGATTTGTGCACTATGAAAATTTTCAGTGATGTTTCTTTTCAAGACGATTCTATGCATGATCAGTTAGATTTAATCTAAATCAGTAATTAAATATTTGTTGGTATCATAGTTTTGTCAGCTGAAACACTTATAAGACATCGGGTCCTTTTGTTTGACATTCAGCACTAATGGATGCCATACGGGAGGACGTGTCTGCGCTGACAGTTCTTGCAGAAGTCTTGTGCCTGCTAGATATGATGGTCAATTCATTTGCCCATACAATATCCACTAAGCCAGTTGACAAATATACTAGACCAAAATTTACTTGTAAGGCCATGCATAATTGGGTTTCATAATATCTTAACATTATGATAATGACCGCCAAATGTCCTCCTTTTGGATAGATGATGGCCCATTAGCAATGGATAGTGCACGGCACCCCGTCCTAGAGGCCATACACAGTGACTATATTGTATGTTACAATTTACGTTCTAATGAATTCTTGGTCGAACTTTTCTGGACAAAATTCTATTTAATTTCTTTTGAATGTAAACATTTATAATGACATTTAAGTTGGTTTCCTAATTTCCTTTGCAGGCTAATAATATTTTTCTTTCTGAAGCATCAAATATGGTTATTGTCACAGGCCCAAATATGTGAGGATGTTTACTACTTGTTTCCCCTTCTTTGGCATATATGGGTTGTGCTTTTGGTGTTGTTAAGCACTTGAAATGCAAGGACTAGCCCCATAGTTTCCCAGATAATTTATAATGGATAATGATCCCTATAAAATTTAGAACTTTTTCTTTCTCTAATGGAACAAGACCTAATTTCCTGAGAAAAAAATGGTAGTTGTAAACTTTGTGTTGCATTGTTGGTTGTCTCAGGTCACAATAAATTGATGTCTCCATATTTGCCATTCTTTTCTTTGTATAATGGTCATACATGTTTCTGCGGACCTAAACTAAAGTTTTACTCCTTGTACATGGAAGCAAAGTACTTATCACAATCAAGACAGTATGTTGTGTTTGTATGGTGAGGAATGGATCCCAGCTCTTGGATTCAAAGGTTATCTTTACTGAATTATGGTATTTTACTTGTAAGGCTGAAGACTTTGAGAAATTCTCTTATTCAATAACATAGAAGTTACTTGAATAAATAAATAGGATACCGTTACTCGAATAAATAGGATATCATTGAAATCTTACCTTATTTGCTGGAAAATAAAAAATCTAGAGCCTGCATTATCCGTATCCTAATTTTAAGGAATATATTTTATTGAGCGAAAAGGTGAAATACTAGTTATACATTTTGACATAGGCTTTTGCTGAAAAAGTTGAATATGGTTTTACACTGAAGAGTAAGTCAACCCAAGTCATACATTCTGTTGACATGTCGCTCTTGCTCTACTGGTGCTCCAAACATTATGGGAGAGTTGTGGTTCCACCCACCACTACAACAATTTTTTTCGACCTTCATATTGAGCTACAATTGATTCTTAATTTTTTGATTAATCTTAATTGTATGTTGTTTTATCACAGGAGCGGAAAGAGTACTTATCTTCAGCAAGTTTGCCTGATAGTCATCCTTGCTCAAATTGGTTGTTATGTTCCTGCCCGCTTTGCAACTTTCAGGGTAGTTGATCGTATTTTTACAAGGATGGGGACATTGGACAGCCTGGAATCAAACTCTAGCACGGTAAATTTTTTATCTTTTAGCTATATTCTGTCTTAGTCTTCTTGTTTCATTTAGAATAGAAGATATTATGCCCTCAACTTCATCTTCCTGCCACCAAGATAAAAGAAGAAAAAGGAAAATAATTCAGTCTTAAAAGTTCCTTTGAATGTGCAACTTAAATCCTAAGAAAATACTTCAGTCTTACTAGTTCCTTTATTTTAAATTCCTTGGCTAAACAATGATGATGTAGCTCCATTTCTTTAGGATCAAAGCCTGTTACTATTATGCTATCTACATATAACAACAAATCTGTAACTTCTTCCTGTGGCAGAATGTTTGATGAACATGGTATGATCCCCTTGACTATTTTTTATATTTAATTGCCAGCATTACTTTAGAAAATTGCCCAAACTATGCTGTTGGGGATTGTTTCAACCCATACAATGCTTTCCTCAATTTACATACTTTTCCTTCACTTGAGAGTGTAGCAAAACCCCTCTGGGCTGGTGAATAGCCAAGAAAGACACACCTCAAAGCTCCATAATCTACTTTT
Organism: Nyctanthes arbor-tristis; assembly: GCA_963692815.1. NCBI lineage: Eukaryota > Viridiplantae > Streptophyta > Magnoliopsida > Lamiales > Oleaceae > Nyctanthes > Nyctanthes arbor-tristis. The sequence goes on from CAVNYN010247547.1 coordinate 11,323, forward strand.
TCTTGTTTTGCGAGTGAATATGCACGAATGACACACACACCCCCAAAATTTTAGGAGTTGATTTCTAGGAAGCATGTTGATCTCGGAAAAACAAAGTGAAGACTTTCATGGAACATTTGAATTCTAAGATTCTAGATTGGTACCTGGTTTATAAGATAGGCATTAGTTAAAGTAGCCTCTCCTAAAAATGACTTTGGCACATTTTCTCTGGGAGTAGGAGGGTTCATGTAACATTGAGGAGGTGACCATTATCCCTTTCGGCTACTCCATTTTGTTTGGTTGTTACAACAGAAGATGACTCATAAACAATTCCTTTTTAAAGAAGTGTGACAATACTTGATTAAGTATTCTCTCCCATTGTTGGTTCTCAGCCTTTTAATACACATTCTGAGCTGTTTTCTTTACCATTAGATAAAACACAGGAAATACATCACTGGCGTCATTCTTTTTTTTTTTTTTTAAAAGAGAAAGACCCATGTCATCCGTGAACAATCATCAAGAAAAGAAATGAACCATCTAGCACTTGAGAAATTTGGAGTTCTAGGATGGTCCCCAAATAGCACTGGCGTTAACATATACTGGGTTTATTCAATTGATGGCAACTTCCCCAATTGGTGTATATTTGTTTTACCTATTGTATCTATTTCCAGTGTGATCATACATCCATGTTAATCCACATATTTGGGGTAAGTTCATCTCATAGATATGCTTCTAATGAACATTCCAATGCTCATACCAAAAAGCGTAGTATGCCTAATCAGTTTTTAGAGCATCTCCAATGGGGAGGTGAAGTGTTGAGTTGAGTGGAAGAAAGAGATAGAGAGAAGGTGATTATTTTAATTAAATAGGAATAGAAAAAGGAGTAGGGAAAAAAATTGGGAAAAATAAAAAAAGAGGAGAGAGATGGAGGTAAATTCAAAAATAATGATAAAATAGTAGTGGAAAAGGAGGAGGTGAAGGTGTGTTTGTGGACCTTGCACGGGACACGAGGAAGGAAAAGTGAGGAAAAATGATATAAATGAGAGAGAAGCGATTAAAAGAAAATGAAAATAGATAAAATTATGGGACCCACATGATTTTTTTGTTTCTCTTTCTCTCCTCAAATGGACCAAGTTCATAAAACGTAGCCTTTTATACATCTTGCTTTTGTAGCTATACCAGTATCTTGTTGGCGGATTAGAATCTTATTAGCGTTTTCCCATTTTATCCAATGCTAATTGTATTCATTTCATCCTCTTCAAGCCATTTAATATTATTGTCAAATTTAAACACCTAGTCATTATATGGAAGTATTTTTTTAAGGGCTAACTGATAAGCTAAACCTTTCTTAGTTGGACCTAAAAGTTTTCAAACAATAACCTTTTTGAAGAAAATATTATTCGTAGACATCAAATTGTACACCATCATGTCTAAATTATCATTACCTTATTCATTTTGATCCCTCAAATAAAGTTTTTCATGTACGGTTCTACTACTTGAGTTACCTTTCTCTACAACACAATGCTATTCTAGAGAAAGTTTAATCTTAACTAGGGGTGGCATAAACCATATTATTTTTGTCTTCCCTTAATATTTCGTTAGTTGTTTCATCTAATCCTATTGGGGAGCATGGAATACACTACTAATACTAGTAGACTCTTCTGTTAAATGGAGTCCATCATAATCTTATTCATGACTAGCTGAATCTTCTTCCACCCGACTTCTAAACCTGGTTGTTATTATTATTATTATTATTATTATTATTATTATTATTCAAAATATAGTTCTTTTTTGTAAGACGTGCTTCTGAAGGATGATGTTTTATCTATTAATAATTTTTAAAGCAATCTATTAATAGTTTTTGTAAGCATCATCTGCCTTTAGACAAATTAAGAAGAAAAGTTCTCATTCAATTCATAATCAAATTTGTGAGCTAGTTTTCACATTAAGGGAGATTTTGCTTAGCCAGGTGGCGAAATTTAAAGTCATTTTGTGTATATGTGGTACTCACCTTTCAAAAGTCATCCATTTGCTCAGTGAGGCTGAAAATCAAAATGGTTATTCAGCACATTAACTTTTAGCTCTTGGTACTTCGAATATAACTTGTATGGGTAAGAGATCTCAGGATGTAGATCTGAAACAAATCTGCAGGAAGGCAACAGGAAAACAAGTTTTAAAATTGTCGTTGAATGGCCAAGTGTTATCATGTTATTTGACCTTTTATTGCAATGAATATTAATAAAGCAATCTGATTCTTAAGGAAAAGAACTAGGAGATAAGAATACTCCAAACACCGTTGGAGCCAAGATTTTTAAGGAAAATCTTGAAAAACTTAAGAGAATACTTGGATATGACTTGATAATTTTAATATTCAGAAAATAGGTTGCCTACGACTCTTGATTTTGGACTCATTTATACTACTAATGCATTGAATGCATATGACTCTTTAATTACTAATACTATGAATGAAAATGAAACTTATTCTAAGAATTAGCTCACTCTTAATTGAATAATTAAGTGACTCTTTAACTGTAGAATTAATTTGCATCAATTCCCTAACTAAGTGACTCGTAATAGTAGATTTAATTTGCATTAATTCCCCTTCCTTGGGAGAAACTCGTCCCCGAGTTTAGCACCATGACTCTCCTTGACTGCACCATGGTATTCATAAAGATCCCATAAGATAAAAAATCTGCGTAGCTATAGCTGCAGAGTGCTGGGTACAATAATCTGGAAATACGCTAAACGTGAGAGCAAAAGAATTTTTCTTCCAAAACAAACAATCATGCCATGAAAAGATTTGTTCCAAACCCCTCTTCATTGCAATCTTTCTCTCCATAACCTTGTGAAAGACTCGATGTTTACCAAATCCATTGATGAACTTTATTTCATCAAGCAACTTCATCCCTGAAATCTCACTAGGAAGTGCATTGTTAATGATGAAGTTATTTTGATCAACTCTTGTATCTACCAGTGTGCTAAATAAGTTCCTGCTCATGTAATATGGAACCGAACTGTCATCCGTCTCATCAAAACTGATTTGAAACTCCTTCAAGTTAGCATCCATAGTTAGCAAGAATAACCATTCCTCTATTCCATAATCATTCACATCAACAGCTGCACTCCATTGATATGGGACAACAACGGGTTGACTAAGAACCAGTTTTTCATTCGCCAAGTAATCTGGGCTGCTCAGATTAATGTCCTTCACCATATTATTTTCAACAAATACCTCTTCCTTTTGCTCCACAAGCTCATCATCTAATCCTTGCTCATTCCCCCTCTCATTCTTCTTCTGTAACTCATGTTCCACCTCTTTAATTTCAGCAAAATTAAGGCCAAGGTTGTTCTCCTTCTCTTTCTTCAAAACACCCTTCCTATTTATTCAGCCTCTTTATCATTGGATTGCTTTCCAGATTCTATTAATTGCAACGGGGTCTGTGGTATGAGATGTGAAGGGGACAGATTTATTACCTGAATTGAGAGAACTAGAGTTGAGGCATTGTTTATAATTTAGACAGAAGCTTGGATTAGTTGCTATCTTAATTTTTCTAGCCTTTGTAGCGATATTAGATTCAACATGTAGTGCTAAGCTAACGGCCTCATTCATTGTCCAAATTGTTTTCTGCTCAAGTCTCTCTTGAATTGCTACATTCAGCCAGCCCACATATATACCTTGAGACTCGTTCGTCAGATTCACGAATATTGTTTTTAGCACACAAGTAACAAAACTCATTGGTATACTCTTCAACACTTTGGCTCTCTTCAGCACTTTGACTAAGTTGCTTGCAATTTAGATACCGACGATACATTGTCTGAATTGGGAAGGAACTTACCCCTCAACAACCACTTCATTTTCGGCCAAGAACAGGTTCTCGACCTTTGGACTTGCTGCCACCAATTTGCAGCACCACCAGAGTCTATGCTCAACATGACTTTTTTCTTCTAGAATATCCAAATCCTCAAAAGAATTCCTCAATTATTTGCAACCAATCTAAGAAATCATCAATATCCAAGCACCCATCAAAATTTGGTATCCCAATTTTTCTCATTTGACAAGATGCCCAATACATCAACCTCTTCCAATCTAGAGCATACTTGGGCGATCTGCTGATGGAGATTATGAAATTCCTCCCTGGAAACTCCTTCTACAGCTGCATGCTCAGCTCATGGAGCCATTAATTAGTCATAGTAACAGGTCTTTGCAAGCTTTGATACCACTTAAAGCAATCTGATTCTTAAGGAAAAATGAAACATATTGCTAATGCGTTGAATGCATATGACTCTTTAATTACTAATACAATGAATAAAAATGAAACATATCTTAATTGCATAATTAAGTGATTCTTTAACTGTAGAATTAATTTTGCATCAATTCCCTAATTAAATGACTCATAACAGTAGATTTAATTTGCATCAATTAACCATCAGGGATAAGCAATGAAGGAAATTGTTACAGAAAAATATTTATGGTGCAGTTTATGACAGAGATGAAAGAGACGGCTTTCATTCTGCAAAATGTCTCACACAGGTATGTTACATGTTCTTTTGTTCCTGAAATGAGGGTTGGTTTCTCTAAGATATTAGCTTCCCATGTGATATTCAGAAGTCTGATTGTTATGGATGAATTGGGAAGAGCAACATCTTCCACCGATGGCTTTGCAATTGCCTGGTGTCTCTAAGATATTAGCTTCCCATGTGATATTCAGAAGTCTGATTGTTATGGATGAATTGGGAAGAGCAACATCTTCCACCGATGGCTTTGCAATTGCC
>CAVNYN010247555.1:0-21576 GCA_963692815.1 Nyctanthes arbor-tristis
TTTGAAATAAATTTTGATTTCCATATTATCAAGAACTCTGAAAAGAAAATTTTGAAAATTAAACAAAGATAAATAATAAAGAAATAAAGAAATAAATAAGTAGAGATAATACCAGATAATTAGTTTATAATGCCTTCATTTTCAAATTCTTCTTACTACTGAATTTTTTGAAAATGAAGGTATTATAAACTAATTATCTGGTATTAACTCTATTTATTTATTTATTTATTTATTTATTACTACCTCCGACCTAAAAAGATGGTCCATGTCAACTTTGCACACAGATTAAGAAAAGTTCATTTAATAGTAGTAGAAAAGTAAAATTTAACATCATTTACCTATTATGCCCTTTCATTTATTAATTATTTCACTTTAATAATTTTATTTTTTAATAACTATGTGCATTAAATGGGGGTATATAAGAAAACTCAAATTTCAACTACTTTTTAAAAAAGAAATTGGACCATATTTTGGGACTAATGAAAGCGGAAAGATGGACCATCTTTTTGGGATGGAGGTAGTATTTATCTTTGTTTAATTTTCAAACTTTTCTTTCCAGAGTTTTTGATAATATGAAAATCAAAATTTATTTCAAAATTTGTAGAGGATGCAAAAAAATTATTTTCTTAGTCTTTTTCCTCTATAGATGTGAAGCTTTCAAAATATCGACTGAATTAATGCTATTATTTCATTTGATTTAATTATTATATTGTGACTATTTATTGTTTTTTGCAATTTATGTAATGAATTTTTTATATGAAATATTGGGAATTTATCTCGCCATACAACGTACTGGTTGAATACTAATTTATCAATATTTTAATTTGATGAAGATAATAATCAATTTTAGAGAAAATTTTGTGAACAAAGAGATATGAAATCCATAAGAAGAAAATAAACTGCACAAAATAATTACTCCATCTATTCTGATTATCTGATCTAATCAAAAGGATAACGCACATATATAGTCTCCATTTATATTAAAAATCTAAGATCCCTTGCGTTTTTTTAAAAATATATCCCTATTTAATATTTTAATTATAACTATCAATTTTGAATTTTACTCAAAAAATGATACGTCGGGAGGGTACTTTCTTATGAGTATGAAAAATTTTATCGGAACAGGTATCCAATGAATACGGGTTTGTACATGGCCGATACGTATTATTAGACTGTTAACTAATAATATGAAAAAAGTTAGATGGTTTGAAAGTGAAATATAGTAAATCATTAATCAAGTATATAAGAGGGTAACTATTAATATAATATCAAAATTATATATTTATTGTTTTGTTATGCAAATCCGATAACACGTCTTTGTCCAATATTTTATAGGGTGGGTCAAGATAGATCGGATCATGGGGAGGGGTGGAACGCCACCATGACCCACGAAAGGACTCATAAATTTTTCTCTCTTTCAATTAATGTTATGTGCAACGCATTATTAATTGATGAGCGTAGAATAAATCAAAACCTTTATTTAGAATTTTAATGTTCCCAACATTAATTAATATAATAACATGATTCTTTCAATTCGATAGAAAAACCCTTTCAAAAAAATAATATAATAAAAAATAAAAATAAATTGCTACATATTTATAGGCCGATCTGTCAAATTGCTGTATCTAATCATTTCTACACATTTTTAGAATTAAATTTATTAAAAAAGAAAGAAAATGCTTGGTGGGTCACGGATCTATAGGGCAGGTCCAACCCGCATCCGCCCTGGACCCATCATGGGGTAGACAATATTGTCTCATACCTGTCATTTTACTCTAATTACGCGTGGCGAGTCAATCATATTAGGTGCATGTCCCCACAAGTTTATAAGTTGATATTTCAAATTATCATCCCTAATTACTTGACTGCTAATTATTATAATTTTATATAGGTTGGACATATAAATTTACACGACGTATTTGGATGAGACTAGAATTATGAACTCAAGTATTTTACTAAAATATCCCAAAGTGAATTGTAATTCTCATATCACTTTGTAATTTTATACGATGCAACTGGTATATTATATGTTATTTATGACACGATGTACACACTCATACGTCAATTTTGATATAAACGTACATTATAGTGAAAAAATCTAGTTAATAATAAAAGGGGGGATTTTAAAGTTTTAATTTAATTAATTTCATTCAATTCAATTTAATTAAAATTAAAATATTAATTATTAATGAGTAAAGACAAATGAAGAATATTAGAACAAATGTGTAGGTGTAAAATCGTTTAAAAATATTTCTCTCCTATATTCCCTTTTTTATATATAGTATAGATTTGCATTTTTCTTCAGAAGAATGAGACACTGATAATTGAGGGCTCTTTTATAGTTTCTATTACGGTCGGCCAAAGTCCACTATTTGTCTACAACTGCAACTTTAGAAAAAATTTAATTGGACAAAAAGAAAGACAAAAACGTTGACAAAATTAACAAATGGGTTATGTGATAAGTGTTGATAGAAAAGTGACGTAATGTCTTGAAAAATAGGATTGTGCCATGTGTCAGTTTTGTTAGATTTTTTGTATGTGATTTTGTTCATGTAGCACAACTCGCAACTTTACAACGTTTTCACAAAGATGAGACTAGAGCTATCAATTTTTCAATTTCTATTACTATCATAGTCTATATATTATTAAATGCTACTGAAATCAGCTTCTCTCCCATTTCTGATTCTGCAAACTACGTGTCCTTTTTGTCCTCCAATCATTTGCTTGCAACATTTTTTTTCCTCCAACTCCCAACTTTCTATTTTTATATATTTTTTTCAAAGAAATTCCCTACTTTCTATCTACATATTAACTACCCACTATCTATTTTTTCCTTGCACAAAATGTTTTTTTTTCCAACAATAATTTGCCTTTTTATTTACGATAGAATGTTGAACTATCCACGTATTTACATTCCCCACTTAGTAATTAGTGTTCTTTTTATTTTGTTTTTAAGTTCTTTTGCTTACTTAACTAATTATTTTTCATTTTCTTTACTGCATAAACCTTAGGCCTCCATGATTCTTGAGAACTAGCAACTTTGTCATATAATCTGTAATTATTTTCCTAATTTTGTAATGTCAAATTTTCTTTTCTATTTTCGTCCCGGAACCAGCTTGGTAACTATAAATATATCCTCACAATATTTCACTTCCATAAACTACTTGTGATCAATAAGTTATTTCTGTCGTTTTACAAGTTTTGAATTGAATTACTCTGTATGTAAGTCATATTCAATTGATTTGAATATTATCTATGGTATTTAGGTATTTCGTGATACTCCTTCTAATAGTTAGTTTTATTTTTCATATTAAGACAGTGAAAAAATTGTATTCATTTAAGTTGAATCTCTTTAATAATAATTCAATCTTTATAAAAATAATAATAATAATTCAATTATTACTTTTATAATAATTTATTTATTATTTGTCCATATTTATTATGTTCTACAATTTTATAAAATCTTTCTTCAGTTTAGTATTTTTTTAATTTCTTAATGATATATTGGACTAATTTATTTGCTAATAAATTCAAACAATATGCAAAATCTATTTTCTACATATAGGTAATAAATTCTTATTTTCATCAAATCTCCTATATCTCCAATTTTAAGTTTCTATCCCTTCTGTCATTATTTTAAAAAAATCTATAACTTTCTATATCAATTTAATTACTTCCTTGCTCTTATTTTTGTAATAATAATAATAATAATAATAATAATAATAATAATAATAATAATAATAATAATAATAATACATCCATCTGTTTAATTTCTATGTCATTTCATTTTTTTTTTTATGAATTCTATGAGGCTATTGAAATTGTAGATGTTCACTCTCCATATTATATATTTATAAATTAAATTTTGTTAAACTGCAACAGAAGTTAGCCAACATTATATACTGATTAACCTAATACTAGCTGACAGGGTGATAGAATTCAGGCAATTGCAAAGGGTCAGCTCATTAGAAAGTTCAATCATCTAATCACTCAAGGAAATGTTTATATGATCAATCACTTTTCCACTAAGGATAGTAATGGAAATTATCCGATTATGGGAAATCATTTCAAGCTCTTCCGAAAGAATAGTGATATGATCATGTACACATAGTGAATATTATGTTCTTATCAATAACTATAATAATGATACAGTTGTTTTAATTTTTCTACATTTACGTTTTTAAATTTTTAACGGAGATTTAATTATTTTGCATCTAATCAAAATACTTTTGAATAGTTAAATTTGAACTATTTGTTCTACCAGTGTAACGCACGGATGTTATACTAGTTGTCTATGGTATTTAGGTATTTCATGATACACATTCTAATAGTTAGTTTTATTTTTTATTTTTTCCAATGCAAATTTTGACAAATTAAAAGCAATCAATCATGTCTCAAATTAATTCATGACACGAATTATTAGTCTACACATTGATGTTGATATCAACCCAACTATGACACAAAGAGTCCCAAAAATTCTAAGAAACCAGGTGCTTGGTTCCTTATGGAGGCAGGCACCAATGAAGTGTTTACACTTCACCTACCTGGTTCCATAGAAGGACTCCAAAGAGTCCTGAAAGTTCACATTGCCTGGAGAGATGAATAACCTTGAATTTGCTCATATCATGATATAGAGGTATGTAAAACTACTGTCATTTTTCTTTTTTGAATAATGCAAAACTAGAAAATTCATCTCTTGCCAAGAGGATAAGTCTAAACTAATTGACATGACTGACATCAGAATAATTTTTTTTTTTAACAAATATATTGAATGGAGTATGTTTTGTATTGTATTAGGAAAAATAATTGACCTTTTTTCTGTTTGATTTATGTCAGATTAATCAATATTAGATATATTTTTATAAAAAAAAACACATATTGTGAATCCATATCATAGATGAGATATTGTCATCCCGTCAAAACATCAAATTAATATCATGAATTATATTTTGTTAATTAAATTGGATTCTTATAATTTAATTTTAGTTTTGTAAGTTTAATTAGTTGTCACCATTTATTCCCTCCATATCATTAAGATAGGTTTACTCCTAATTTCACAAGGATTAAGAAACGGGAAAATTATATGGAGAACTACTTTTAAGTTTCAAATATCTAAAATCAGGTCTATTATTTAAAATCTTAAAAATCAGGGTTTTTGACATTATAATTTAGACATATCAGAGAGAGAGAAGGAGAATATATTCATTTAATTATTATTATTATAAATAATATCCTATTTTCACGCCTAATTTTAAGTGAGTGTTTATCTAAATTGATTACAATACCTTTTTTGAATTCAATTTCAAATTATCAAGACTCCTTATATCCCCTAACAATCACGTCAAATGCCATATATTTGATTAATATTTAACTAGATTTTTCACCCGTGCACCAGATCTAGTGAAAGAGTCAGACATCAAGAGTTGTTTACTAAAAATTTAGATACATGATGTCATAAAAGAATATAAAAATAATGACATTTACAGCAGAATATATTTGATAAAATAAAAGAAATTCATATATTTCACATTGACAATAAATTTTGATAATAGAATTCAAGTTGCAAAGAGAGCCAATAAGAATATTGAAATATAATGTAGTCAATTAGAATGAGCTCATATAGAAAAACCCAAAAATTATTCACATGGCATAACCTATTTTATTCATGTATATATTTATTCATGATTGTATTATAGTATTGTAAAGGAAAATAATATTATATTTTATATTGTACCCGTACCTACCTTAGATGAAAAGTTGAAAATAAAAATAAAGTATAACTATCACTAAATACAACAAACGAAGTCTCTCAAAAGACCGGATATCAAGATACCAAAAAACATCATACAACACCAATGTTATTTTCAATGGTGGAATCGAAAGAAGTCTCACGCATACGTTGCACAGATACGTACCTATTGGATTTGAATAACAAAATCAGTAAATATACAATTTGGATTTAGTATTTGACGCGTTAAATTAATGTTTTATTAATAATATATTAATAGTTACCTTTTGTGTACTCGATTAATGTTTTACTATATTTTACTTTTAAATCATCTAACTTATTTAATATTATGAGTTAACAGTTTAATAATATGTTTCAGGTATGTACATACCCGTATTCGCTCGATACCCGTTCAAATAAAAATTTTCATACCCATATAAGAAACTATATTAGACATACCCCTTTTAACTGGGTGATGCTTCGTTTTATGTTGTGCAAGTACCCATAATATCACATTTTTACTTTAATTTAGCAAATAATAAATATAATCCTTACAAAAGTAACATGATTTTATAATAACAATCATTAGAGTTATAGTGTATAGACGTATCAAAATTGACATGTAAGTTTTTTTTTTAAATATCATATGATAAATAAAGTACAATATATCAGCTATATTGTCTAGAATTACATTTTGATATGTGAATCATCAATCACCACCGGATATTTGTAGTAAAATGTCTGAGTATTGAGCATAAATTTGGCTCAATAACTAAGTCTATAATTTTGGGTCCCTTCCAAACACGTCATTGAAGTTTACAGGTCTAACATATATAAAATTATAATAATTAGCAATCAAATAATCGAATCACAATCAACTATAATAACTATAAATCTAGTATCTCACCCGTGCGTTATATGGGAAGACTAATTCTAAAAAAAATCAATAATAATGAACAATAAAATATTGAAAAATACGAGTCATTGGATTTTCACTGTACAAAAGTAGTACATATACATTTTTTATTTAGTATTTGACATGTTAAATTAATGTTTTATTAATAATATATTAATAGTTACCTGTTTATGTACTCAATTAATGATTTACTATATTTTACATTTATATCATTTAACTTATTTAATATTATTAGTTAACAGTCTAGAAATACGTATGGGTATGTATATACCCATATTCACGTGACACCTGTTCATATAAAAATTTTCATACACATAATAAAGTACCCTCTTGGCATATCATTTTAGCTGAATAAATTTTACACACTACAATTTATTCATTTCGTAACTATAGGCAAAAAACAAAGCGTGATTTTTGTAGGAATTTTTGAGTCTCGAGAAGATAAACATGAAAATAGCAATACAAAATAATATTCTTCTTCTCAATTGGTCTATCAATATTAGAGAAAGTTAATTAATATTCAAATAAAAAAGAGAAAAATATTCACACTTATATTTATTCAGGAATTCAACCGGATTGGAAAATGCATTCTATCAATTCTACTTTTCGTATGAAATTATTTTAACATTAGTTAAATTGATTCTTTATTTCTTCCATAAATACAATTTCGTAATTTATGAATTTAGAGATGCTGCAGACAAAATAATTTCAAACGTTGTAAAAAAACTGACTTATTAATTACGGTAGTAGCTTGTAGAAATTCATTTTTATAACTATAAATTTAGCATCTCACCTGTGCGTTACAAAGGAAGACTAATTCTAAAAAAAATTCAATAATAATGAATAATAAAATATTAAAAAATACATGTCATTAGATTTGCATTATATAAAGGCAGTAAATATACATTTTTGATTTAGTATTTGACACGTTAAATTAATATTTTGTTAATAATATATTAATAATTACCCGTTTAGGTACTCGATTAATACTTTACTATATTTTATATTTATATCATTTAACTTATTTAATATTATTAGTTAACAGTCTAGTAATATGTATATGTATGTAAAAATTTTTATACCCATAAGAAAGTACCCTCCCGGCATACTATCTTAACTGAATAAATTTTACACACTACAATTTATTCATTTCGTAATTATAGACCAAAAACAAAGCGTGATTTTTGTAGGAATTTTTCAGTCTCGAGAGGATAAACCTGAAGATAGCAATACAAAATAATATTTTTCTTCTCAATTGGTCTAATCAATATTAGAGAAAGTTAATTAATATTAAAAAAATAGAAAGAAAAATATTCACATTTATGTTTATTCAGGAATCTGACTGGATTGGAGAATGTATACTATCAATTCTACTTTTCGTATGAAATTATTATAAAATTAATTAATTTGATTCTTTATTTCTTCCATAAATATAATTTCATAGTTTTTGAATTATTTAAAAAGTTGTAGAAAAACTGACTTATTAATTACGGTAATAGCTTGTGAAAATTTATTTTTGTACAAAATAAAGGAAATTTTTATTTTCTATTCTTATTGCTTTTTATTATAGTAATTAAAATAAATTGTTTAGGGTTTTTCTGGTGCATATATGGGGAAGAATATAAGAGGGGAGAAATATTTATAATTGTTAAGAATAAAATAGTTATCCGTGTCATTTTAATTTGGACAATTTTAATTTATTTGAAAAATTAGTGGGATTAATAAAAAAAAAGTAGTGTCAATATAGTTAGCTTTTAATTGTATATGTAATTAATAGTAATATTTTTTAAGTGAAAACACGCGAGAATAGTAATATATAAATGAAAGTTATTAACAAATAAAAGAGTTGGTATAATGGTTTAAAAACTTATTACTCAAAATGTAGGTCAAGAGTTCAACCCTTCACTATTACATTTGTAACAATTTTTTTTAAAAGTGAGAACTGGAGTATATGACATTATAAGCAATTGTATCAGATAAAGCTTTAGGCGGAAAAGATTTTCTAATTGCGCCAGACAAAATTACAATTACAAACTGTCATTTAATATATATATATATATATATAGATTATGATCACATTGTCAATCTCAAGAAATATTCAAAAAAATCTCAAGAAGTTTTCGATTATCATTAAGCTAGTTCCAATTAGAAAATTTTCCTTCTAATTTTTTTTTTAATCAATCTCATCTCATGATTTATTTTTTTTAAAACAAGCTAAGCAATCTCTTGATTAATATAGTATATGTGTCTTCAAATTTTATTTACTTATTACACTCGTTTCGTAAAAATTTCATTCACTTCTAAATAAAAGTGGTTCAGGATTTCACATATAAAATAGTCATTCAACAGTGTTGTTTGAAGATTACTTCATTCACTTCTAAATAAAAGTGGTTCAGGATTTCACATATAAAATAGTCATTCAACAGTGTTGTTTGAAGATTACTTCATTCACTTCTAAATAAAAGTGGTTCAGGATTTCACATATAAAATAGTCATTCAACAGTGTTGTTTGAAGATTACTTCATTCACTTCTAAATAAAAGTGGTTCAGGATTTCACATATAAAATAGTCATTCAACAGTGTTGTTTGAAGATTACTTCATTCACTTCTAAATAAAAGTGGTTCAGGATTTCACATATAAAATAGTCATTCAACAGTGTTGTTTGAAGATTACTTCATTCACTTCTAAATAAAAGTGGTTCAGGATTTCACATATAAAATAGTCATTCAACAGTGTTGTTTGAAGATTACTTCATTCACTTCTAAATAAAAGTGGTTCAGGATTTCACATATAAAATAGTCATTCAACAGTGTTGTTTGAAGATTACTTCATTCACTTCTAAATAAAAGTGGTTCAGGATTTCACATATAAAATAGTCATTCAACAGTGTTGTTTGAAGATTACTTCATTCACTTCTAAATAAAAGTGGTTCAGGATTTCACATATAAAATAGTCATTCAACAGTGTTGTTTGAAGATTACTTCATTCACTTCTAAATAAAAGTGGTTCAAGACTTCACATATAAAAGTCATTCAGCAATGTTATCTGAAGATTATTTCATTCACTTACTCCTAAATAAAAGTGATTCAGGACTTCACATATAAAATAGTAATTCAACAATGTAATTTGAAGATTCATTATTGTGTCTATTAAAATAGTTCTTGGTCGTATTTGTGATTAAGTTGATCCATGCAACTACGTATACATGCACGTCAAATCCCAAATCCGGATAATCTTTAATTATCTCAAAAGTTTGGCGCTTATCATTAAGCGAGTTTCAATTTAAGAAAATGTCTATACAAATTTATTCAGTCACAACTCATCATGATATATAAATAGAGCTATGTAAAGTTGCCAACATATTTGTAGACGGAAAAAGGAAAATAAAAACCAAATTAAGCAAATATAATTTTCAATCCTACAATAGTCACACAACATTTTTTTTTTCTAAACTATATATATTTGAGATGTACAAATGTTATCCAAAAGATAAGGATGACAATTTGACTCATCGCCCCATAAATCTGTGGGGACCGGCCCCTGATAAGATTGACCCGTCATGCCTAATCGGGGCAAGGAGGCGGGTATGGGGCAATATTGTCTGCCCCGTCGTGGGACCGGGGCGGGTCTGGGTTAGATTGGACCCGCCCCATAGACCCGTGACCCACTAAGAATTTTCCTGTTTTAGTTTAAATAAATTCAATTCTAAAAATGTTTAGAAATTGAGGCATTCTAGGTTCGAAATTTGAAAAGAGAAAAATTCATGAGTCATTTTGTGGGTCATGTTGGCGCCCCATCTCGCCCCATGAATTCGTGGGGTTGGGGGGTCTGGGACGACTTTAAGACTCGTGGGGTGAGTCTAGGGTATAGCAAACCCGCCCCATTGCCATCCCTGCCAAAAGGAAAAGAGACTAAACAGTTGGGACCTCTTTTTTTTTTTCCCTTTAAATTTTTAATTCTAAAACTGTGTTTGAAGAGCCAATCTTGAGTCATTTCTTCCGAAATATTCCATCTATAAAATAGCGCTTCGTGGCATTTGTGACAAGCTAATCCATGCAATGATGTTTGATGCTAGCATGATGTATTTATTGATTAATATGATATATATATATATATACATATATATATATAAAGAGATCATATTTAATTGGAGATCAGAAAATCAACGATATATATATATATCTATTATTTCTGAAATTTCTATATGTCATACACCAGATTTTAGAGAAATTCACAATGTGACCTGATTCTTGACATTATCTCATGTAATATTAGGTAGCTATTTAAATGGCCCGAAAAGAAAAATTCAGTTACTATTGTTGGAAAAATAAAATATAATAATATCTTCCCAATATACCTCTTCATTTACTAATTATTTTACCTTATTAATATTATTTCATAGATCGTAACGATGTATAGTAAATAAGGGTACATAAGAAAATTAATATTTCAACTACATTTTAATAAAGAAAGTGGCATATAATTTAAGGTGGGCAGAAAAAGAAAACATGCATATCTTAATGGGATGGATGAGCACTGATTTTATTCAACATTTGCCCGATTTAATTAAATCAAGATTGTGCATTTTTATTTGCTTCCTTTTTCATCACAATAGCAAAACCCCATGAAAAGCAATTAAAAAAAAAGTTAAGATGGATGTAAGTCAGGCTTAAATTATAATTACTTGTAAAACGAAACGGTTCACATATATGTATAGCTTTAACGATTTCCTCAATTTGATGGGTTATGCTACAGTCCCTTATCGAATCACTTGCTCGATTACTTGTCATTAAATAACAATTTAGTACATTGGCAAAAACACCTTTACATTTAATTGAAAATACACATAGGCAAAAAGACACATATACTTACACCAAATCACTAAATAAGTAACTCAATAAGGAAGAGTAGCGTTATTCCAATTGGATTTTCTTTTCCATTACTCTTATTTGTTCTAGATAGATAGTATATAGTAAAAAAATTTAGATAGCAGGTCAAAGCTTATGTCTTGACATTTGTATAAAAATTTGAAAAAACCTATCATCCCAGCATTCACCATTAACCCCACAAAACATGACTACTTTTAATTTGCCAGTTATGTCAATAGATACATGTTAATGAATTGAAACATAAGTGGAAGCATGTTAGATTCCTAATTCATTCCAGCCAACATTGAACACAACCATACACGTACTCTTGTGAAGGGTTATATCAGACAAGCAACATATACTAAATGAAAATGATAGAAAAATAGCATCAGTAAGGATATATGTGATATATCAAAAGAATAGACAATATATGTATATAAAAATCCTACCTTTTGCATTTTCCTGCCAAATCAAAAGAAATCAAATTTGAGTGATCAATAATAAAAGAAACAAAAACTTTAGGCAAGAAAAAATTTTAATGCCTAAAAGAGCGTGATCAGGCATGAGAATAAATGCAAAAGCCTAACACTAAACAACAAAGTCCTAAAGAGTGGTTTAGTCATTAAACAATGAGCTACCCAAACAACAACAATTAATTTTACCTGAATATCTCAAGCTGCACATAAAGATGGCAAGCTAACTAACAAAGACGATAAATGTTGTGTATAAAGAAGTTTTCCAAAATTTGTAATAACATCCACAAAATACCAATTTATGTTGTTTATTTATTCTTTATTTATTACCTTTTTCATATGTTTAGTTTCGTTTCATTATTATGCTCTTTGTTATGGAAATTTAACCATGCAATAGGGGTAAAAAAAACTAGTTAGCTTAAAACTAGTATTTGTTCTCGTGCGTTGCATTGTCAAATTTTGTTGACAAAGTATAATGTAAGAAAATTAAACAATATATGAGCAAAATAATGAACAAAGTAGAAATTTAAGAAAACAAAAATAAATATTTTGTTAGTATTATTAAAAATTTTGGAAAACCACATTGTACACACCATTTGTCATTTCATCAATTGACTTCTCATTCTTAATTTCTCATTACATATAAGTATTTTCAGACAGGCAAGATTCATAACTCAAGACAATGTTACGTAGAACTACCTATGGTTGTATATTGACTTTTAGAGAGCAATCAAAAAGAGGTTAACATTGACTCTTATTAGCAGTCATAACAACGAACAATTAAATTCTATAAATTAACCCTGATTCTTATTAGTGGTCATAATAATTTGAAAAAAGTTTGACGTGTCTTGAAATTACTTGTCCCTTAGATAACTCTTAATGTTATAGGGAATATTTGGTGACAACTTTTCTAATAAAGTGTATAAAAACAAAATTGAAAAAATGTAATTAGAAATCAGAGACATTGATAATGGAGGGCTTTTGTGTAGTTTCTATTTCCGTTGGCCAAGGTCCACTATTTGTCTATACCTGCAACTTTACAACATTTTCCACAATGAATGAGACCAAAGCTATTATTATTATTATTGTTGTTGTTGTTGTTGTTATTATTATAGTTTAAAATGGGTTGTGATAATTGAAAATTTAATTCAACTAAATTTATTTATGAATACTTTTTTCTTAATGAAATTTAGTAGAATTCAAGCATCAAATATCTGGTTGATATCCTTAACATATGGCCATCGCTCTTGTCATCTCGGGGAGTCCATCCGACCAGGCGGCCAGCTTCCATACTTGAGATTAGTGGCATTAAGTTGAGATATAAAAAATGGGCCCCCAAACCATAGCGTACATTTAAGATAGTTGTTTAACATAGTCAAATTCTTAGTTTTTCAAGATTCAATCTTAAAAATTAATCTGAGTCTTAATGGCATTAATGGTGTTTACGGCGCATCAATACGTATTGTACCATCATTTCACGTTTGATTGTTTCAGTCGTTAGAGCCTGGCTTGTGCTAGAATGGATTCTTCAAGTGATTGTTTGTCTTCCTCCTGTAGATTACAAATTCAGATCCCAAATTCAAATTAGTAATTGGGATTATATGTTTTGGTTCGATTGAGCATTCACATAACGGACTTAGTTATTTGTTATTGGTAGATGGATTTTAATTTGTAATAATGTCTGTTGATTGATAAGTAACTCATTTATTAATTTTTACTAATATAAAAAAAAAACTGCGAGACAAGTAGGCAGGTAGCCCATTGACGCACTCAAAGAAAAAAAATAAAATAAAATAAAAGAAGTAATTAACGATAGATATGACCAATGGTTTGAACCTGGGTGGTTATATCTACACCATTCTTTTTATTAACCACATCACAAGATAAATACACCACATTCAAAGTGTTTTTTTATAAATAAACTACATTTAGTTTACAAATTTAACCTAATTTTTTTAAACCAAAAAAAATATATATAACCTAAATTTTAAAAGTAAAATAAATTACAAATAAAACAAATAGGGGAAATCTACACCACATCCTCGTTCATCTTCTACAATTCCCTATTTTTTTCTCCTTCTCAAATCTTCCACCCAATAGGAGATCCCACATAAACACAAACATAAAACATGAAGATCCTTGAAATTTAATAGGTTTCATTCGTTCTTAGATGTTATGCAAAAAACTAAATTAATTAAAAGTAGAAGAAGAAGATTTTATAAATAAATTTGAAAAGAGATTACTCACTATTTCACAAATTCGAAACAAGTGAAAAATATGTTTGGGAAAAGTTGAGTCTCGGATGAAATTGAACTAGAGAGAACACTACCAAAAAAAATGTGCAATTGGCAAGGGCAATTTCCGTTCCTAAACAGGCCAATTCTGTGTCTAGCGCTTCTTAGTAACGAAAAATTTTTGATACTAAAATCATTACTAATTCCATCATAGCTAATTTAGAAACAGAATAAAAATTTCGTTAATAATTAGCAACGAAACTTTCTGTTACTAATTAGTAACGTAAAAACATTCTAATACTAATTAGCAACATGTTAGGCTGTTATTAAATTACTAACAGATAAAAGAGTTACTAACTAGCAGCAAACTTTTGTTGCTAATTCCGTTACTAATTGTGGACTATGATTTAAAAAATAATTTTTTTTTCTATAACTCAATCTGACCTACGAAGGCCCAACCCTACCCAACACGTAAAGGCCCAACCCTCGACCCGTGAGAATTAATTTCCTTTATGTTGTAACTAGATTCTCACCCGTGCGTTGCACGGGAATATTATGTATCAAATTATTTAGAAAATAAATAATATGAAATTTTATAAATTTTTTTTGAATGGTTAAATTTCATAAGGTCATGTTATCCAATAAATTTTACTTGGAAATCAATATCAGAATTGAAGAAACCAAATAGATAGAATAAGAAAGATAAGTATAAGAAGATAATTTGCCAAATTCATCAGATCGGAAGAGCACAGCTGTATATATTTTGTTAATTCATTTCCGCACTATTTTCTTAGCTTTCAGTGACCTCAATGTCGTTAGTCATAGACACACAACCTTCACCTTTTTCTTGGCATCTGAAATTAAATCAGTTACAATTAGAAGACCCACTTCGATATAACAAATAAGCTCCACTAGATATAGTTAAAAAAAATTGATCTTTTCCTCAATGTTGCTGGCCGTAAACCTGCTCTGTCATTGAATGCAATTTTGCAACCATAATGATTTTCTCAACATTTGCAAGTCATCTAATTCTTTACATGTTACTTTAGTTACTTCCAAAATGTTTTGGTTATTTCTAAAGAGTCTCATAATCAGCTTCAAGAAAGGACTGTAATACAATATGATAAAGGTATAGTCACAACATAACATTCAAGGAGAAAGTTACATATTAGCTCCTACACAAAATATTTTGGGAACATCTCTGATATGTAATTACCCAGTAGTTAGCTTCTACTAGGAAACCCAGTGACATATAACAGATCATTTAGCTGGGTCTGCGGTGTCGCTATCCACAACTAATTCTTCAATCTATTCTTCCTCATCACTGGAGCTAATTTCATCCTCTGGACGATAGGGAAAGGTAGAGATGTCTAGATTATGGTTCCTCTCTTCCAGCCAAGCCTTAGCAACCCTCAATCCAGACCCTCTACTAGAGACCATGTGACTTCCTTTAATGGCCTTGAAGCGATCTGATCTGAGAAAATTGCGAACGGGCTACCTGGGGAGGACTCTCTTCCAATTTGCTGTAATATCTTCTTTCTTTGCTATTGTGTCATCTTTGGAAGTTATTAGTTAGTCTTTGAGATCCAATTGGTTCTGAAGAAGAGTAATCTGCTTATCTTTTGCTTGGATCAGGCTGTCCTTGGTGGAGGTTAGTCGTCTAGCTTCTTCCAGGTTATGCTTCATCTCCCTCTGGAACGTTTCCACTTGGACAGTAGCCTCCTCTAGTTGAACTTGCACACATGAGAGCCTTAATTCTTGTTCCTTCAGGGTTTCTGTCTATTGATGGAACTTGTCTCTAAATTTGCTTCGTTCCACTCGAATGCTAGCTTGCTCATGACGAGCTTTGGTAACCGTGTTGATACCAGATTTAACACAGCTATGGTAAGAATGTGATATTGATAACATCTGAAATAAGAAAGCTTCAGTCATTAACATATTCAGGGGTAACTACTACTAAAAATGAGACAAGGAATGGTATTCACCATGAGAGCAGTAAACTCTGTGGCTTTCAGAGGGTGGTCTTCATTCTGTGGGTTTAGGTAACTTGAAAATTCTTCATCATTGGGAATCATGTTCTTGACTACATGGTCCATGTTGAGACGATCTGATGATCACAAATTCTTTCGACCTTAGGGAGGAGGAAGAGGTTCTAAACAATCTAGTTTTGGGAGAGAAAGTGGAGGTATCAGTAGGAAAAGAAAGGGGTGGACAGGATTTTGGAATGATTATGGGTTGGGTGTCATCCTCGGGGAAAGGAATTGAGACTGGAGGAGTGGTGGTGGAGGAAATTGGGAATTGAGAAGACAGTGGAATGATGGTCAGGGAGTTGAGAGTTGAAGTTATCATATCAGCAATGGAAGAGGGGATACCACTCAAGTTTAAGGTGGGAAAACTATCATGAGGGTTCACTAAGGGAGGTGAAGGAACAATGTGGTCTCGCTCAGGGGCTACGTCCGAGTGAAGCAAAGAGGAAGGGTTGGATGTAGTTCGTTCCCGGGTAGAGATAGTGGTAGATTCTTGCAAATCAGATGTTGGAGGGTGTGAGATAGGGCGTGTGGAAGAGTGCTCATTATCTGAGTGATGACGCTTTTTATAACGCCTTTCTCTCATTTGCTAAGCCAGCTGTGCTAGTTGTTCGTCTGGGAAGTCTTGTTGACCCATAGCTAGTAAATGAAAGAAGAAGAAGAAAAAAGTTAGGAGGTATAACATCATAAAAAGTAAGGAAAGGAGGTGGAGGGAAAGGAGGCTTCGCTTACACAAAGGGGGGCTAATTCCAACAGCCATCAGGTTTTTATATATCTCTAAAATTATCATACACCCATATCTTTGTTCAATAAGTATCAATAGAAAAAGTCTAAGAATACATTTAGAGTGTGGATAGTATTCATTTATCAGAATGAATTCTTTACTACATATTCTTGGAAAAATTATTTTTCACATAACCTCATATAGTGTGGTAAATTCTCCGAAGAAATCACTATTCACTAAATTCCTTCTAGAAATTCTAAAGTACACACACTACTACAGAATTGGACAAAAAATAAAAATACGCGTCGGTTTTTGGGAAAAGCGACACGTAAAAAATACGCGGTGGCAAAATTGTAATAAACGCTGTATCTTATGCGTCGGTCCTTCAGTAAGAACCAACGCCCCAAATTGATTAGGAGAATGGGCTCAGTTGTTATATGGCAACCGACGCCCTTTCTCAACGTAGGTGTTGGTCCTAGTAAGGGATCGATGCCCAAAATTAAATTCGGTATCGGTCCTAGTGAGGGACCGACACCCATTCCATTTATATTAGCCTCAACTTCGCGAATCCCCATTGAAGTTTCTTCTGAATATTTGATTTTGAACTCCATTATTGCTGAACCTGAACTTTAGTCCGTAAATCTCATTTCAAAATGAACGCGAGGCTCGTGTTTAGCCTTTAGTTGCATTTGCGAAAATTACTTCCCCATTTTTAGATCGCAAAATCCCTAGATCTCTACCCAAGCAATCCGGTTAGGGGCGGTGGCGGTATGGTGGATCTCGAAGTGTATTTGGCTTGACATATTGGTAATTTCACTTGATTTTCAATGTGAATAATTTTCTTCCACATTTTCAAATAATTTTCAAGGTATAATTTTTTCCCCATTTTTTTGCTTAGTTTGGGATGAGATAATTGGTTTTGATGTGTGATGATATATTTATTTTGGATTTAGAAATTATGATTTTTGGGTATTTGTGAAATTTGGTAAAAATGGGTATATATGTATACGTTGTTAAATATATTTGTTGTTATATATGATTTTTTTGTTAATTTGTGAATTTTTTTTTGTTAAATATATTTTTGGTTATATATGATTTTTTGTTAATTTGTTAAATTATGATATTTTGTTAAATATATTTTTTGTTATATATTATTATATGTGTTTATAAGTATATATTTTTGTTAAATATCTATGTATACATTGTAATGATTAAATTGATTTTATTGTGTGAGGAAATATTTATTTTTGATTTAGAAATTATGAATTTTAAGGTTTTGTTAAATCTGGTAAAGATGAGTATATACATTATTTAGTAGTGTTTTATACATAAATTAATATTATAGCGTCGAATTAAAATGGTAATGGAAGTATATAACTAATTACTAAGTGTTGAAATTTAAATAAAGGAACGAATCAAATAATTTCATAATAATGAACTAATGAAAAGCAATTTGATTAAGTGTGTGATGAGAATGAATATGTAATTAACAATGTTAGTCAAATAAATTAACGAAATCAAATAACGTGTCAATGTATTTGATAAGTAAAAAAAATTACCCGCTTTCAATATCTTAACGTAGGTCGTGAGATATATATATATATATATATATAGATTGGAGTTGGATATATAGGAGACGTACCACACTAGAATATTTGAAAGGGGTTGAAGAATTTATAAAATTTGTTGAGGATAATAGAAAAAGGAAATGGGAAGAACGTGTGCTCTTCCGATCTCCTACCACGATTGTAAGAATCTGCAAAAGTATCGTAACTATATGGAAGTAAAGCACCACTTGATTAGGTGTGGTTTGAATGACGGTTATACATGGTGGTTTTGGCATGGTGAGGATTTACTTCCTACGACTAGTACTGTTGTCAATGAAAATTCTCAGGAGGAGAATATGGTAAACATGAGTGATGAAATTAGTATATCTAGAGAAGATAATGATGATATTCAAAACGACTGGATTGATGAAATGATGTGTGATATAGGAAATGATTTCACTGAGGCTCCGTACAATTTTGACAGCTTGTTCCTCGATGCCAAAAAGCCATTGTTTCCTAGATGTAATAAGTTTAAAAAGTTGGCTGCTCTCTTTAAATTGTATAATTTGAAAACAAAGAATGGGTGGAGTGACAGGAGTTTCACAGGGTTGTTGGAACTTCTAAAAGACATGCTTCCGAGGATAATGAGCTTCCTAGCTCGACCTACGGGGCAAAGAAATTGTTGTATCTATTGGGTATGGAGATTGAGCAAATACATGCATGTCCAAATGATTGTGTCTTGTATCGGCATGAGCACGAGGACTTGCATATATGCGCAAATTGTGGGGCGTCGCGGTATAAGAGAAAGGATCGTCACGATAAACATACGGGTAAGAAAGGCCATCTGGTAAATGTGTTATGGAATCTGCCAGTGATACCTAGATTCAAACTTTTGTTTGCAAATGCAAACGATACAAAGAAAGAGCGATGGCATGCTAAGAGGTGAAAAGAAGATGGAAAACTCAGGCACCCAGCCGATTCTTCTCAATGGAGGAATATAAACAGGATGTTTCCCGAATTTAGTGGCGAAGATAGGAATCTTGGGCTCGGACTGTGTACAGATAGAATGAACCCACATGGTAATATGAGTAGTCGACATAGCACTTGGCCGATTCTTTTGGTGTGTTACAATATTCCTCCTTGGTTGTGTATGAAGTGGAAGTACATAATGTTATCATCGTTGATTTCGGGGCCTAAACAGCCGGGAAATAATATAGATGTCTACCTCGCGCCACTCATTGATGATTTAGGTTGTTATGGAATGAAGGCATGTCGGTGCTTGATTCGCATAGCCGATCACATTTCACGCTACGTGCAATGATTTTTTTACCATAAATGACTTTCTAGTATACAGTAACTTGTCAGGTTATACTACGAAAGGAGCCAAAGCATGCCCTGTTTGTGAAGATGCGACGATTGATCTTTAACTGTCTAACTGTAAGAAAAATGTGTTCATGAGTCATCAGATCTTTCTTCCATTTGACCACCCATATCGAAAGAAGAAAAAGGCTTTCAATGGGAGAACCGAGGCCCGAGTTGCCCGCTTGCCGTTAACAGGAAAAGAGGTTTATGAGAGGGAAAAAATGTTAATGTTGTGTATGGGAAACTTCAAAGCCTTCACAGAAAAGTATATGGAAGAAGCGATCTATATTTTGGGAGCTACCATACTGGCAACACTTGTAAGCTAGACACTGTCTTGATGTAATGCACGTGGAGAAAAATGTGTGTAATAGTCTCAACAGAATATCATTGATTATTCCTGGAAAGACGAAAGATGGTATCAAAGTTAGAAAAGACATGGTAGAAATGGGGATACGGGAGCAGTTGGCACCGCAGGAGTCTGGAAAGCGTGCATTTTGCCCCCTGCATGCTATACCTTGTCTAAATAAGAGAAAACTATATTTTGTGAGTGTCTGAATGCTGTTAAGGTTCCATCTGAGCATTTGTCAAACATCAAGAGATTTGTTAGTATGAAAGACTTAAAATTGGTTGGAACAGTCTCATGATTGTCATGTCTTAATGCAACAGCTCTTGCCCGTTGCAGAACAAGGATATTGCCAAAACATGTTAGACATGTCATATCTAAGCTCTGCTTCTTCAACACAATTTGTAGCAAAGGCGTTGATCTGGAGTCGTTGGATGCTTTACAAGCCGATGTTGTTATCACATTATGCCAGTTTGAAATGTATGTTTCGCCATCATTTTTTGACATTATAGTGCTTTTAATCATTCACTTGGTTAGTGAAATTAAGATCTAAGGTCCAGTTTTCTTGAGGTATATATATCTATTTGAGAGATACATGGGCATTTTGAAATGATACGTGAGAAACCGATCTCGCCCAAAAAGGAGTATAATTGAAGGTTATATTGCTGAGGAGGCTATTGAATTTTGTGCAGATTACGTAGATAGTGTTGAGGCTGTTGGTACTCCTAAATCGTGACATGAAGGGAGACTTGGAATTAAAGGTACGATTGGATTCAAATCAATTGTGCCGAGGGTGAAAATGTGAGATAAAGCACACCTCCTTATCTTGCAGCACCTTATTGTAGTTCAACCGTATTTAGACGAGCACACTTCGATGATAAGGCGTTAAAATCCTTCAAAAGGTCAGATGTTGCTGACCAATGAACATAATCGTACATTTATAACATGGTTCAAAGATAGAGTGCTCCAACAGATGTCCCACACGCTGACGGTGACTACAGAAACAATAAAATGGTTGGCGTACGACCCTGGGGTGGATGTTTCTTCTTACTTGGGCTATTATATTAATGGGTATACATTTTACACTAAACGTCAAGACGATAAGGGCACAATGTAGAGCAGTGGAGTGACGTTAGTAGCTCTTTCATCAGAATATTTTAGTGTCAATCATAGAAGGCCAGTTGATGCAGCAAAGTTGTATTATGGCGTCATTGAAGAAATTTGGGAGCTTGAATATAAGGTTCTGGTGGTGCTTCTTTTTTGTTATAAGTGGGTTGAAAACTGCCGGGGTGTTCGAGTCGATGAATTGTGTTTCACTCTGGTAGACTTTGGTCGGCTAGACTATCTTGATGA
>CAVNYN010247568.1:0-34990 GCA_963692815.1 Nyctanthes arbor-tristis
ATCTAATATGTTCTAAAATTATGTTAGACTGCAGTATTAATATTATTGTTAATTGTTATTCTGAACATCTATTTTTATTTATGTTTCATTATTGAGATACAGTTTTTAATTGTGACTGAATGTTAAGTACCTAAGATGATATCTTAATATATATATATATATATATATATATATATAAGCAGTGTTGTTATTCATATTGTGCACTTTCTATCATTTTGTTACACTACTGTGATAATCATGAAGTTCAGAAATATTGTTGAATTTATATGCTGAGAATTTGTAAGAAATAGTCACAATTTGAGTTGATGCCTAAACAATATTAATTAAGTATTTGGCAATAAAAAATAAAGAATTATAAGAAGTAGACAGCCTCATGTTTTGGTCATTGAAGACATCTAGCATATTATTTAAAAAAAAAAAAAGAATGGCACTAGAAATCAGACATTCTTATCTTTTTTAGCCCTTTTGTTGCTTTTTGTGCCTTATTGTCTAGTGGAGTTATGCCTTTGCAGCTTTTAAGATTGTGTCCAATTTATTGGCAGTGATTACACTTCACAAGCATTTTGCTCTCAGCACGGGATCTGTGTCTTTTCTTAGTCTGTCTTCCACAACTTCTTTTTTTATTTGGGACGAATACTAGTTGTGTTGTATACGTTCTAGCATAACCAATCAGTTTTATTTAGCACAGGGTATACAATCCCTTGATATGTTTCTACATCCTATAGCTTTGTGTAATATTTTGAGTAATACACATATTTATCTAGCTGCAGGGTATCAATGACTGCATGTGTATGTGTACATGGGATTTGTTCTGTTTGGAATACCATGCAACTACAGCTCTTATTTTGAATATTAACAGTATATGTGATAATATCATCTTCCACTTCATGCATGTTCTGGCTTGTTGGGGAAACCTATAAGTGTAAGATATATGGTATAATATATGATATGTGGTTTAAGCCTTTTTTGTTAAAGGATGCTATTTTAGAAAGTGATACTTTCGGATTATTGCATTCCACTATTCAGCTGCGTAATATGTGTTCATATTTTGTTGACAATGTTGTGAATGTTAAAGAGGCTTTATTTCTATTTTTGAATGTCCATTTCTGAAGTATGTGTCTGAATAACTCCAACCAGTCTATAATGCTCCCAACCTTGTATTGAGGTTGCCAAAGTTAGAATGAGATATCTAAATCTGTTGTTGTAGATCCTTCTCAATTCTGGTCATAGAACTGGGGTTTGATTTTTCCAGCACAATAATGTATGCTGGTAGTTTCTAGTAAGAATGTGTTGAGTTACCACAGACTATTATCAATGATTTCTCTGGCCTCTCCATGATTTGTCCTATGTTATGCTGACTCCAGAATACTCTACATTCCTATCCTTATCTACTATCAGTTATATAGAATTTCAGTGATAATTATGTTTCATTGAATTCATTGAATTACAAAGTGTAACGCCTTGAGTTCTGAACACCCAAGACGCTACTAAATCTATTATATCTCAATTTAAAATGCGGAAACATTTCAACATTTATATAAATAAGTGCGGGACATTTTTTTTATTTAAATGACATAATAAAATCAACAATCTCGAATATGATCATTGTCAAAACATTAAACTTTGAAATAACATCATTGTTTCTAACAAATAGAAGAAACGTTAACAAACAAACATTTAGTCATTTTTTTTCTTTATATTCAATTGCCATCCCCGGTCAAGTCACTGGCAGCTACAGACCCTGAAATGGCTGAAATAAAGGTTATAAATTTGAAGAAACACTCAGCAGATTTCCGCACACTATTTTTAAGATACGGAATACATATTAGGCAATTAATACATATACATGCAAATTATGTCTATGGGCTTGTTTTAATACAAACCAATTGTCTATGTCTGCGGACCCGTCAGAATAACAAGCTAAATCTGTGAGCTCCCGATTAAGGTAAGCTAATTATGCGCATACTTTTCATGTTTTCATAAATCACATACAACACATGCATAATCACATAATATAGCATTGCATCATACTTTTTATAAAAGTGCGTAGATAACTTTGAAAATAACTTTAAATAGAAATTCTAACTCATTATGCTTTCCTTTTTCGAATTTGAGCTTTAGGGCAAACTAAGCGTACGTCAAGTTATGCTCCTCACCTAGGCAAATAAATAATTAAAGTTAAAAATTTTAAAAGTATTTAAATTAAATAAAAGTATAAATTAAATTATGAAATTTTGAAATATTTTGGGCTAAAACACAAGCTTTGAAAACTCTAGAGTTGAAGTAAAGTTTTTCCAGAACCTTTAGGATGGAAATGGAGTTTTTCAAAACATTTGAGACTAAAATAGATAATACTGATGCTTTTGGATCAATTTACATATCATTAAACATATAGAGACTGAAATCGACTAAAGAAACTTTTGTGAGGCTGATTCCCATGGAATTGAAGTAATTGGACCAAATAACACATTATCCAGAAAACAGTGACACAAATAGGACATAACAAGAATCAAGCACTTGCAGTGCAAATGGGAATCAATCAAAACCCCCAATTCCCATGCATTCTGCTCCAGATCGAAGAGCGAGAGCGAAATGGAAGGAAATCGATGGAGTCTGATAGATTCGGTCACGGCGAAGGAGGTTCAAGAACAGGTTGTGGTTCGCGGATGGAAAGTTCAAGGCAGAGGTCGCTGGTTCACGATAGCGGTTCGCGAAGGGGTCGCCAACGGAGGTTGGTTTGAGCGAGGATTTCACAGCTAAGGCTCGGGCTAAGGTTCGTCCGTAGCTTGAGGGTCGAGGAATGGAGGTAGCGACAGAGGGGTCGCAAGTGGAGGTGACGACCGAGAAGGGGTCGCAGGTGGCTGGGTCTGCTCAAGAGGATTCGGCCAAGGGTCGGTTTAGGTAAGTTTTGGGTTCTTGGTTTCCTTTGCTTTCGGCTTTTGATTTCAATTGGGAGGATTGGTGTCGGGTTCGGCCGACAGAGGTTGCTGGTTCACGAATGGAAAGCCTCGGTTCAGAGTGGGTTCACAAATTGAGGTCGCAATAGAGGTTCGAGTTCAATGGAGGCTGGTAGAGGCGGCAGAGGGTTCATTGGTGATAAAGGTTCGAGGCTGAGGTTCGAGAAGCAGAGATAGCCCCGGGTTCGAGGGTTTTTCGCAAGGTAAGCGACGGTAAGTTCCATAGGTTCTTGAGCTATCAGTGGTTTCGGCTCGACGGAGGCTGATTGTGGTGTTAACGTGGGGAGGCAGTGGTGGCAGCAGAGGCGTGAAACGGCAGAGAATATGGTTCTCGTTTGGGAGTGGTTCGTGGGATTTCCAGCAAGGCCGACCGAGGTAAGTCTCTGGTTTCTTTGAGTTTGTTTTCAATTGAGAAGATTGGGAGTGGGAAGTGGTTGCCGGTGGAGACCGTTCGGCAGTGGTGGTGGTGGTGGCCGAAGAAGGCTAGTAGAGGGCTCGGAAGGAGGAGGCAGTGGCTGCCTTGTGTGCGTGTGTATGTATCAGTGTACATACGTATGTATTGTGTAGTTGCCCAGTGTATGTGTTTATACTTGTATGGATTCCTCACTAGAAATGGAACTTTGTGAATGTGTTTTTGTGTGTGTGTAATGTATAGCACCGTGGGTACACTTTTGAATTTTGGGAACATGTGGAGTGAATGCCACTTGATTATGAGAAATGTGTTGCTGGGAATTCTGTTTGCTCGTGAATGTATCTGTACCTGAATTTCTTATGCGTGTAGTGATTCTGTGTGTGTAACTGTGTAGAGTATTTGAATGATCGTAGTGGTGAATGAATGTAGCGTGTGTAATTGGTAGTATCTATATGAGGAATGAACTGTGAATTCTTGTGCGAATTTATGATGCTTGTGTTACTGGAGATTAACAGTGTGTGTGTATATGTATAATACATAAGCAGGAGAACTTAGGAGATATTGAGAGACGTGGTGGATTACAGAATATCTGGGAAGGTAGTGGGGAGATTTCTGCTTTGTCCCAACGGCACTTTTAGTTAGAACCTGAGATTTTCTCTGTTAGATCAACGATGAGGGTAGAATAGGTCTTTAGGCTATGTTCGGCCTGGCTGAGATTCAACTTGGGCTTCAAATTGGACCTGAAATTTGGTTGAACTAAAATGTAGCAGACGTTGGGCTTAATTTAGTTTTAAGGCTTGTACAAATCTTGGGCTTCAAATTGGACTTGAATATGAAGAGAATATAATTTGGGCTTTTAGAAGGCTTAGACTAAATTTTTTTGAGGTCCAAATGGGTCATTGTAAAATGGAGATTTAAAACTAATAAGAATTGGGCTTACATATATAAAAGGAACACAATTTTTGGGCTTAATTTTATAAATAAGGCTTGGGGCACGAGACTGAGCCTAGTCTTAGAATTGAAATTAACTCAATCAGATTTTTAGAAATAAGTTGAAATAAAACTTTGGATTTAAATATAAATTTTTTGAACTTTCGACTACCTTTTGATCACTAATTAATCCAATGATAAATCGGACGTCATACATGAATTTTCCAAAATATCAAATAATTGGACTTGAGCTAGAAATCTACTTACAAACTCGCGTTTTCCTTTAAAATAAAATTAGACAAGCAACGCAAATTTCTTAAATTCTTTATCGTGACCAACTACGAAATACGGATTAGGGTGGTAGCAATACGCTAAAATTTCTTTAAATCCTTTAACATAATAGTTTTCAAAATATGAAAATTCCGGTCGCTACACAGAGACTACGTTTTATCATTCGCGTGGTCGAACTCAGTAAATCCAAAGATGATATTTCAATGTATGAATTAAACCTCCGTTTGATATCATGCTCCAAATTAAATCGAGTAAAACTATTAAATGCAAATGATTCTTAATATTACCTTTTCTTATGCTTCTTGAATACCAATTGTTGCAGCGGAGATTATGTGTATCTATTCTTCTTCATTGATCATTGACAGTGCTCCAGATGCAAATCGATTCTCTGCAGCTTGGTTGTTTAATTTTGTTAGATCGGAAGAGCGTCGTTGATCGAATGTCTAACGATGTGGGAGAGCGAGGGTCAAGCTAATTTTCCACTGTGTGTTTTGTGCCTTTTTTTTTCAAAGGCTGAGTTTTATGTTGGGGTATAATAATTATATTATATACCACCTAAAAAAATGAGAATTGTACATTAGGCCCCTGGGTTTTTAAATGTGTTATTGAAATCCTTGTAATTCTCAAGGAACGACTTTCCATTCATCTCTTGATTAAAGCTTTGGGCTTGTACTTTATTATGGATCTAAAAAATCTCTTGGGCTCATTTTAGGTTACTTCTTTTTACTTTTATGACCTAGTGCTCTGGACTCATTTTGGGTCCAATTGTGGTTTGAGACCTAGTGATGAGAATCATGTTGCAGCAGAGCCGAAGGGACAGATTGTTTCGACATCATCACTCATAAAAGCTAGAATCGCTTAAATTGAATGTAATACCAAAACTTCGCGACTAACGAACGTACAGTATATTAAACATTAAACCCAATAAAATGCAGAAGAAAGAACCCTCGATTGATTGGATCGAACACAGAAGAAGAGTAATCCCTTCTAAAGTTTGAAAAGTTCTAAGAAGAACAAAGGAAGAAAATATCCTCGCAAAGTAATTAATTTATTTAATAATTCTTAGATAAAATTAAATTACAACATCGGGTTCATAACTAAATAATTTAATAACTATTATCTTCAGTCTTGTCCTCAGTCCTTCTTGGCTCCCACGCGAGAAAAGATGATGCTAAAGCAGATAATTCTTCTAATTAAATTATTTAACTTGTTAAAATATTTTAATGATTTATTCTATTTAACCGAGTCAAAATAAAATATTAATGAGTCAATTAATTAGATATGTTTACCTTTTTATTTTAAGAAATTCTTATATATATATTTCCTAAATGTTTTAAAATTTCAGTAAATATTGTGTAACATACTGTGTTACACATGTAATAAGTATGTTATACTTATTTTTTTAAATTTTATTATTTTTTCTTTTTCATAATAAATATTTTTTTGTGTTATTTGCTAACAAGTCTTGTTATTTGTGTAAAAAAAAGACATGTTACGCGCGTAACAATGTATCTTATTAAATAATCTATGTTATTTGTATAACAACTTATGTTATTTATTTAACAAGTTATGCTATTGGTATGCGAACACATGTTATTTATTTTACAAGTTATGTCATTTGTATAATAACATATATAAAAACAGTATAACATCATTTATTATTTATTATATGAAATGAAAAGTTAAACAATTTATACTATACGTATTTAAAAAAGAAAAAATGATTAAAAAGAAAAGAGAGAAAACAAAGAAAAAAAGGGGAATAAGAAAAGGAAAAAAATTAAAAAAACCAAAAAAAATAAAAGTAAAATAAAAAGGAAAAAAATTCCAACTGATAAGGTTCTCTGAATCTGACCGGCCGAAATCAGGCCAGTCAGCTGCCAATCGACTGGCGAGAGAATGGGGTTGGATAGGGGACTATTTGGGGGTATTAAAACAGTATTTATTAAATAATAATAATGTTAAAAAAATAAAATATCAGCATACCTTGTTAAATGTGTAACATAAAATGTTGCACAGTATTTTTTAAATTTATAACATTTAGAAAGTATATATAGGATTTTTCTTAAAATATTAGTACAAATTTGTTTAGGACCTCTCAAATGGCACGTATGGTCCGATTGCAAGGCTCTTTAGGAGCATGTGTATTTAATACGAAAAGGTAGAAAAAAATATTTTCCAACTTTTATTGAAAACATTTTACCTAAAGGGAGGTATGAACTCATTTTAAAAAAAAAATGAGGAAAACTATGTTTGAAAAGATTGCCCCGCGAAATTTCAACTCCATTTCCATTTGTCAATTTATCAGGAATTTTGACATTTTCCCTGAAAAACATCTCCAATCAAACACGCTCTAAGGTAATTTACAAGATCATTAATAGGACTCAAAGCATCATATTATTTTAGGAGTTAGAGTACATGAAAGATAATCCAATCAAAGAAGTTAATACCTCCAAACATGTATATGCTCTACGATATCTCCAATCAAACACGTTCTAAGATAATCTATTGTGTGTACATGCGATCCGAACATGTAGAAGTAATAGCGCATGAAAGAACATTAAACCAGCCCCAAATATTCAAATCTAATCATACAACATTCAAAGTTCCCAATGAAAATAATCATTTACTAATTATATAATTATTTGCAACATGAATTTTATTTTGCTTGTACGCAAGTATAATAACATGCATATGCACAAATCCAAATTACAAGTACCTCACTTCAGATGCATTCCATGTATGCACGCAAACATAATAACATAAAACAGATTATTTAAATATTTCAGTTTCTTTTAGCCTAACACAGCACATTTCGACCCCCAAAAAATTAATATTTTCCATTCTTCTCTTCCTTTTTAGGTGTACAAACATATTCTCAATTGAAGTTCCACCGTACTCGCACACATGCATATGCGAATACATATTTCTTACAATATGATGTTAGTGGCTACTAATAATGTAGAAGCACAAACTTTTGCCAACACCAGCAATCTAAACCCAAAGTCAGAGAACAAATTGAAATGTTCACTAAAATTAATCAATGACAAAAATACATGCAATTTCGGATTCAAGGAACTTCAAAAGCTTCTTCAAAATAACAAGCAACCTACCATGACTAAAAACTGGGAGATCTCCTGTATTCCTAAGCTATCCCCAAAAATATTTACATTGTTGTTCAAGTTGATCAATTTGTATCTAATCTAATCAGCATTAAATCAACAAAAAAACATGGAACTGGCAACATCCTTGTGCAACCGGGGCAGTTCAGAGATGGGGGTATTTTCAACTGATGTCATGCTTGTTTCTGATAAATCGTTGAATTTCACGAACTGTCCCATTTGTTGGGCTGCAAGATGTGCATAAAATATAGGTGCAACTGCAATGAAGAAAAGTGCGAAGATTTTCAACTTTATTGTAAACTTGTAGGACAATAAACTCTTTGGCAGCCTGTATATTGTTCCATGCGAATGATGAAACAGGTTAGCATAAACTTGTTAAAGAGTGTCAACGTACCAATTGAACTTGCAGCAGTACTTCTTTGGTTCCTGCAGAAACAAAAACTATAACAATTAGAGCAGCCAATTAAAGAGAATATTACTTCACAGGGACATCTGGGAAAAACACGTTCAGAAAGTGTGAACTTACACATATGACAAGGAATGGACAAGATTTTGTAGATCATCAGGAGAGAAACCTATTTCATCAAGCAAGACATGATAATGGACCGGCCTACTCGTTCCCTGCCATTAAGTTATGCACAAAGGGGAACATTATCATAAAAGTTCAATCGTATCAACAAATTTACCGGGCTTCATTTTTGTTGACATGCGAAATGGAAACGGGAATAGAATTTCATATAATATGCTTTAATTAATTAACTAACAAAAATCTCAGTTTGGCTTGGAAGTCAGAACTCAAGTCAATCAACCATAAGTGCTTCCCAATATAAATTCCCAACCCTAAACACAATGAAGTTAACATATAGAAAATTTATCATCATA
Organism: Nyctanthes arbor-tristis; assembly: GCA_963692815.1. Classification (NCBI taxonomy): domain Eukaryota; kingdom Viridiplantae; phylum Streptophyta; class Magnoliopsida; order Lamiales; family Oleaceae; genus Nyctanthes; species Nyctanthes arbor-tristis. The sequence continues at coordinate 8,595 of CAVNYN010247568.1, forward strand.
GAATTAAAAAAAAAAAAACGCATTAGTTAATACATTAACCATATAAGACAATGTAATCAACTGGATGGCCGACACTTGTCTACAGAAAATCATAAAAAGTCTGCAAATCAGTCGAGTCGTTAGGCAGTATGTTGTTATCATCATAGAATTAAAAAAAAAAAAAAAAAACGCATTAGTTAATACATTAACCATATAAGACAATGTAATCAACTGGATGGCCGACACTTGTCGACAGAAAATCATAAAAAGTCTGCAAATCAGTCGAGTCGTTAGGCAGTATGTTGTTATCAAAGATTGGAAAAGTGGCCAATTCAACTATGAAGGCCAAGTTAGTAACTGTAGCAAAAGTGGAAATCCAGCAAAGATTCAGTAAACTGGAAACTGTCCTTTTCTACCTAGAGCCTATGCTGTTGGGTTACCTATAAGCAGAGGAGTTCTATCCTGAGCAGATCTGGTGAAGATCGGATGCCACATTTGCTAGTATTATGAGCCAATGAAGCCCTATCTTGTATTTGCTTTTATAAAATCACTAGATTCTAAAGTGACTACTGGTTTTTCTTCAATGAATGAAAACTGAATCCATACACTTATGTTGGAGATTGGAAAACAATGAAAAAGGAACAAAACAAGAAATGAAAATGAACACTGAAATAATCACCACAAATGGAAGAATTAAACACAAATTTACATTGTCCTCAAAAAAATTGAAGGTTTTATGGAAATAGTTGGTAAGACTAACCAAGCTTTTATAATTTAATCTTCAAGCAAGGAATACTTGAAAATCACTTTGACAATTTTGAGTTTGAAAGAAAGAATTTCAATTTTAATTGTTGGAATAATGATTTTTGATGTCTTATATGACAAGGAATCATCATCTCTTTGTAGCATTCCAACTATTATCCAAGAAAAGTCACAAAACTTGAAGGAAAAGACTCAACTATACATGAACAGCCTCCTGAAGATAACCCAACAGGCTGATACTCTGGGAGGGGACCGGTTAACCAGTCGGTCGGACCGGTTTGCTCAGCCAGTCAGATAAAAATTTTCAGACGTGTGCTCTTCCGATCTCTAATAGGAAGGTTAACTGGTCTCATTAAGCAGTCGACAGGTACCTCTCCTTTGCTCCTTTTGTTTGATAATTTACAATTCAAATCGCGTCTCAGTTTGATCTAAACAATTTCTAACACTTGGAATAAGAAAACTTTTCAGTCGGTTTATACATGCTAACGACGATCAGCTTTTCTTTCAAACCTTGGAATGGGATGGGCTGCCTTGTCGAATCGCCTTTAGTCCAGTCCAAAACTGCTACCCTGAGATCGAATCAGGATACACTTGTCCGCCAGAGGCAAATTGAACTTTGTTAGTTGTTCCCACATGCGTTAGCTTCAATTGTTGAGATGGTGTAGCAAGTGGATGCAATTTTTGGTCTATAGTCTTATGACTTGGATAGCTTCATCAAATTCAGCTCGATGATTTTCTATCATAAAGTTGGGTGCAATACGGAACCCAAGTTCCGGCATAGTGGAAATATTCTGTATGGTCAGACTTTTACTTTAGGACAGAGACAAGCAAATTATCTTGTCTTGATCATTGATTCCCACTTGGATAACACAGTTGCCCGCGTATAAACTGATATTCCTGCTAAAATTGCCTTTAAATGGGAAACTCGCGCCTTTCAGAACACAGATGGCAGACACTGGGATGCATGAGCATGAATGGCACAAAAGATTTGGACCATTCATCCAACTGTTGGTTAACCACCAAAGGATGCTAGGAGGGATCAACTTAAGATTTGTAAGAAATGGATGTTATGACTATTGGTTTCCTATTTACTTCACTTTGCATTTTCTTAACCAGAGCAATGCTCACTCTCCTTTACCTTTAGTCCTGAAACAAAATTCGTAACCTAACTGGCTCCAAGGAATCTTTTTCCTTTTTAAAATCAAGTAGTTTATTTGAAAGGTCATACAACTATAGGTTCCCGATTGCTAAAGCCAATCCTTGAACCTTTCTCTCAAAGCAAAATAGAGATTAATCAAGCAGAACAATGAAGTTGCAAAAAAACAGAACAAACTTTTTTGTATTTGCAATGATCTTTATGGAATTGAAGCGCTGAAGAATCAAATCGATCATTGAACAGGTACTGACAAATGTTAGCATATTAGGGATGATAGCTATCTTAAAACCAACTTGAGGGAGAACACAAAATACTCTTAATTACAAGCTTGATCCTATTTCTTTTGCTAAATTGTAGAAGGCATTATGCATCCCTGATTGTAGACAGAAATTTAAAAAAACATGTATGCTTAACCAAACACGATACCGTAGGAACTAGAGTAAGTTTTTCCCCCCTTTTTCTACATAGATATAGATGAAGATCAAAAATCTTTGTAATGGCATGTGCGGAAGTAAAATTCAGCATTTTCTTTACCAATCTATTAACAGTGGAAGCAAGGTCATCATTTCCAATAGGTTGTGATGATAAAATGATTCTTGGCTGGTAATGATAAGTGATAGGAGCCGCTTGCCCCCACCTCATTTAACCTCCACTTAACTTGCCCTGTTTGAGGAACAGGAGCTCATTGACCTGCCTCAAGTACTATAGATCATTCTAATTGAAAATAGACTAATTTTTGAATTCTAGAATGTTAGAGAATTATCCGACTATTCATGTGACCAAGAATTCTCATATAACTAGAATTCTTATGTGACAACAGTAACTTAATACATGTGCGGAATATATGGGATTTATATTTATCACTATGAGTCCTAGTGCATTTAAAGTAACTAATTTCATGAGACACCAACTTCCCACTACCCAGAAAGATTGAACATGTATACCAGGTGCCCGCTACTATAAATACCCATCAAAATTCAAAGTTCAGGTCAAATTTTCCATTCTTAGACTCTTATCATCTCCATATATTTTCTACTACTGATTATCATTCCAGAGTGGTAACAGGGGATAAAAGGCCTGCCACTTTCTTTCATGTTATGCCAGCCATTGTCAAAGGAGTGCTGAGTCGTTCAGCACTTATTATCAATTTGCTCAGATACCAAATATACAGCAACGTTATGTTCCTCTTCTCTTAGTTGGCTAACACCAGCTTTTACTAGCAGATATTCCCTAACCTTTAAGTCGGATACTGGCATTTCTCACATTCACGGAACAATCTATGAATTTCTTACAGAGTGCTCCAAAATTGACTACCTTTTAAAAGACTAAGATGCATACAAGCACAAAAATTTAATAACAAAGAATTGGCAGACATCCCTGCAAGAAGAGGAAGCTTGAGCTTAGGGAATTGGTATTTTTGAAGGCTTTGATCGTGATGATAATTTTGCTTGATGCATAAGAATAAGTCTTATCAATTGCCTCATAAGCATAGGTAGAATAAATAAAAATGGAGGTCCAATAAGAAATTCAAGTAAATGATTTATGATCATAGATATACACCCTTCACCGTTCAATTTTTATGGAAAACAAAAATTAAAAGTGAAGGCATAAAAGAGAAGCAAAAATCCACTTTCTAGAGTCTGAATATCCATTCTCAAGTAAGGAAGACAATCAATATATACTAAATAGGTAAAGTATAGTATCTTACTATCATCCCCGCATGAGAGCACATGTAAAAATCATAATTTCCAGGATGAACAATATTGGTGTCAACCACAGTACCTGGAGAGAAAGGGAGAGATGTCAATCTTTCATTTAAAACTAAAAAGTAGAAGTGGGTAGATAAAAATAAACAGACCAGGTGGAACATTTCCAAGGGCACCAACTTGAAATAGTTTGGTGTGATGATTCTTTTGAGCCACTATCAAAGTGAACTTGGGAATTTCAATCTCACCAAGATGTTGATAAGCCTAAAATGGGAAAGAAGATATCTGAATCAAAGTTGGCTGAGTTAACTGCCACCAAAGAGGCAGCAACAATTATTTACCAACTACATGTACTGCAATTAGTAGATTTGCAAAACTCACACGAAACTGTTTTGCTAATATACTAGCTATAAGAGAATAACCATATTGTCAAAGATTCATTTTAGTAATTCCACAATTTCAACAGCATAACCCCATCAACAAGATGTCATAAGAAGAGAAACATTAAAAAGGTCAATAGAACATCATTCAAATTAGCCCCCCGAAAACCAAAAACCATAAAGCACCTTGATTATTTGGTGAAGCTCAATGTCCAAAACTTGAGCAAATTGTGATTCATTCACACCGTCCCTGAGAGAAGTTCAGACCCATGAAAAATTAAAATGCAAGAATCATGTCAAGTGCATATTTAAAACTATCTATATAAGTCCTAATTGCTTTATTATAAAATAAAGCACATACTAAAGCATGCTCAGATTTGATACAATTTTCAAAACCTGGAAATTGATTGACAAGCTTTCTAGATCACCGTTACTGGCCATGATTATCACTGAAGGAAAATATGCATAGTAAGGTAGAAACATTTTTGGAACTCATGTCTACATGACAGTATCGTAAGTTAAAGAAAATATACAGGTGCACAAAATCTAAATGTAAGCTCAGGCTGTCTGTTATCATGTATAATACTTCAATTCAGATAAAAAGATATATACTGGCAAATGCAAAGATATGGAATGAATATACACTCAGATTTCATTTTGTCATGATGAGCCATACCTGAAAATAACAATCTGAGATGGTTTGCGCCCATTGCTGATTTGATAGAAATCTAGAAGCAGTTCCCTAAAGCACAAAAGAGTTATATCTTTCGGGATTATGAAGTTTCATAATTGTCAAAGGCATATGATAGTCAAAATATTTTAATGTTAGCACCTCATAATGCCATCATCTTCCCCATTAGGCGAAGGCTTGAATAATGATTCAATCATCTCCATCTTTGACGGTTGGGTTCGTACAGCTGCTCTATACCTCGATATCAGTGGCCAAGATCGAGATCCAACAACCTAGAAAAAATTAAATTCATTTCACTGTAAAGCAAATTAGAATTTGATGACATGGTGCTGCAAACAATTGTATGGGAGTCGAGAATTACAGCAGCAATGGATGGAATATCTGATCGGCCAGGAGATCCATGCGACACATCCATTCCTAATATCATTGTTGGTGTATCCTTAATGAGAGGAATGCCACGTGAATGCTCTATTGCTAACAATGAATTGATCCCCCCGAGCTACAAAAAAAAATAATATAAAAATAAAAATAAAAGAAATAAATAAATAGATAAATAATTTTGTCAAACATCAAATGAAACTTTCAATAAATTATAACAGCAAAAAAATGATTAGTTCTTCTGAGTTCTGATGCATATATATTACCTTGGAATTGATTTTGAGAAGCACATTTGTGAAGTACTGGTCATTTATCTTAGTAGGAGCAATGCATTGATTGACAATACCAAAGCTACATAGACACTTTTTCTTCCAAGGTCCTATATGTTATTTAGCGTGGATTTGGTTTTCCCAGCATAAAAGAAAAGTAAGATTGTCTAGTACTGAATATTATTAACTTGCTGATATGTAACAAGGAACTGATACCATAAATATCACAGTTTTTCCTCTCCGGCAAGACACAAAGAAGAAAGTCAGGTGGATCAGCTAACTTGGTCATCAGTCGTTCAAACATCCTTTCTACACGTATCACAGGCCCAGCTATTCTGGATTGAGAATCTTCCTCAATTAACGTATGCGGGCGTTCAATATGCTGACATGAAAAGAAAATGATTTTCAAGGGAAATTAAGAAAGCAAATGAAAATAATCAAGAAGAATTTACACCATACAATGCCTTTGGTTCTTCCGCAATTGATAAGCTCCCTTGAAATATAACTTAAATCACAACTTCCGGAGAAGTTGACAAGTGCCCAGTTTTCTATCCGCGTAGCTCTAAAAAGTTTCTTCACAAGAGAAAAATGAAAATGGTCAGTCAGTAAGTTACAAACTCTGGTTCATTGTCTATGTCAGAAGTAAAATTTGAATATTAAGAGAAACAGAATATGGACTAAACTACCAATATTTATGTTCTTTCACTTTTCTGCCCTTTCCTACTGGAAAAGTTAACCACCACAGAAGAAACTTCATTGAGTCCAATTTTAACCAATGGTCAAAATTGTACGAAGTCTAAAACTTGATTGAGTCCAATTTTATTGTTAGCCCAAAATCTTATTGATGAGCCCAATCATCACAACCCGACCCATTTTCGCCGAATTGACAAACTACTTCAAAATTTTATTCCTCAAATAGCAAAATCTTATTCAACTCAACATATATGGGTAACCCTATGCCAAAGAAAGAGCCTGTATTATTAACACACTTAACCCATCCCTCACCATTCAACAAGCAGCAGCTAAGAAACAAGAGAAAAAAGTATATAATATATGTTAATCCTTCTTCCCCGTTTCCATGATTTCATCTTCTCCCTCAAGTTGTCTCCCCATTTCATACAAACCACACCAATATCTTTTCCCTCACAAAACAAACTACAAGCAAACATGTCCCCTTCTCTTTGATTCTCTCTCTCTTGTTGACGCAAAATATACAATCACACACACATGAATACATTCAAAGTTCAAAAAGGCCGAAATATGCCTGGAGGCATTTTTCCTTGTCGAGGCATAAGCCTCTTGACAAACCGATATAAATAAGTATGAATGTTGTAAAACAAATAAATTATTTTAGGAAAAACAAAACAAATTGATCAAAATTCTAGTATGCACATCATCACACGTTATTATGAACAATCTCATAGTTTGCAACTTGTGACTGTCTAGAATGATGAGTGGACTAAATGTCGCATATGACAAACAAATAGAACATGAGTAGCTGGCAAGAAAAAGGGTAACATGCCTATTGAATATCAATAGTTTTGGTCAAAACACGGCAACTTGTTGTAGACGAGACAACAGAAAAACAAGGAGATATATCTATAAGATGTGAACTTCCTTGCTTCCAAATTCGAACTTGTTGGGCTAAGTTTTTGAATTGATAAAAAAATAAATAAATAGATAAATAAAATAATCAAAATTGGATGTCAATTTAGAGGCTTACGCCTCTTGAGCCCTGAGGCGCAACCATAGAGGCATACGCCTCACCACCAAAGGCGTAAGCCTTGCAGGAAATTGCCTCAAAGTCGTGCCTCAAGGCACTAGACAACCGCCCCAGGCCGAAGCCGCCCTTGAGGCGAGCCGGAGCTTGTTTGATGCTCTTTATTTTATCAATTTATAATTTTACTTACCACTGATTTGACATTTGATTTGATAACTATTCAATTACAACCACATATTTTTCACTTTTTTACATTCCCAATACACATTCTACATTTCTCCTTATTATAAATTCTCCACATTTTGACAAATAAAGAGCATCAAACAAGCTCTAAAACTATGGCTTTACTTGTACTACTACTACTACTAAAATCTTACATTGTGCCATATACAAATACACTACAACCACAAGTATCCCAATCTTCAAAAATTCTTATGTCTGGCAGCTGACAAAGAACTCACATATTTGCATAAAAGAGCTGGAACATTGATAGTATTTATCTTTCTAGTGTCTCTTTAAAATGCAGTAAACTAGATTCATATAAACACTACTCAACGAAACAAAGAATCACGCACGAGTTCAAAACTCGCTGCATGTACACGCCATACAGATTCCCATATACATTCACTTGCAAATCAAACCAACAACACACACATGGTACACATGTTTGAGAAGAAACCAAGCCCCTATTTGGGATTTGCCCAACTCCCAAACTCAACCTCAAGCCACAAAACTTTTGCCATTAACTCCCCCTCAACACATAGAACACGAAAATACCATTTCGCTAGGAATCATCGATTTTCATTTTCCACCTCGGACGCAAACGACCTCCAGTTGCCCTATTTCTTACATATGAGGAGGAGTGGAAGGGGAGGAGAACATAGGATGATGAAATAAGAGGAAAAAGAAATACCATCGAGAAAAGAAAAATATTGCAAATGGAAGCAAAGTAGGAGACGTGGTCTTCTGAATCATTTCTTGCTCCATTTCAGCTTTAAGTAAGACTATCTAAAATTTCTAGAAATCTTTGATGTTCATCTAGATATATGTATTATTTGCAGCTAGAAAATTTTGTGGGGGAGAGAGACAAAGGGGTACGCAAACGGAAAAGTCTTCACGTCATTGAAGGGGAAGAATGTAAATTGATTTACAGAAGGTGTTGGGTGTTTATTAATGAGGAATAAATGAGAAATGGGAATTGAGACATTAACTGAGAAATGGGAATTTATCCTACCTCATTATAATGAGAGTCAAACACCCCTTTTATCAAAGGCAATTTTGAAGAAATTACCAGTGTAACTTATGTTTCAACCACTCTTAAGATTGCTGATATCCTTATACAGTATTTTCCAGATACAAATGTTGAATCCCTAACTTCCATGCTAGGAGCGATCGACATCTATAACCCAGCTTGAGGGGGAGGGTAGATTTCTAAATTTATTTCTTAATATTAGTTAATATACTCTAATTACGCAATAATAAGTTTAGGTAGGAATTGTCAATGCATGATTTGATTACTATGTAAATTGCTCTAAGAATCGAGGAGAATCAATGAATAATTGATTTACTCTGCTCCAAGATATCATTGTATCCCGATCTGAAAAAAAAATTAGAAAAAAGGAGAATACATTCTTCACTTTTTCAAAGACACGCGAAAATACCTTGTTATTGAAGTTCCACCGACCATTACGAGGAATGCAGTCTTCACTTCCACCAACCTTCAACTGCAAGTTGGAGAACGTAGAACAATTATAAACCAATAGTGTGAAAGTTATCTGAGGAATGATGCATCGAACAATGATCAATAATTACCTTGGGTACCTCCAGGATCCGGCCGTCAACTCGAATAAGCTGCTTTTCTACCGTGATGCCACATGCTGCAAGGAGTGCGTTGTCGTCATAGCAACAGTTCCTCACAGCCTGCATAGTTTCATTGTAGAAGTGAAGTGATAACTGAAAAGAAGTGAAAGGAGTTGAGCTGAACCACTTACATCGGTTACAACTTGAATTCTATCAAGAGGCTTCTGCCTTGATTTTTCGATTAAGGATGCTTTCTGCATTGATGATAATGCTTTCGTGTATCTTTGTAAAGGAACCAAAGAACACAGCTGATGAAAGGAGGAAATAAATTTTTTTAGAGGAAACAAGGAGTAGGGGGGAAATGGGAGGTACTCAAGAGTTTACAACTTGACACAGAAGAAATCTGCACCTCAAGTGGAAGATAGTTTGGTCGTTTTGGGTTTCCAACATCAACGCATGGCAGGTAGGCTGAATGTTTAAGTTCAATGCCACGGTGTTTTGTAAAATATTCATAAACAGTAATATCCACAGTCTCCCCATCATCACCGTCTTGATTACTGTACTTTGATTTCAACGGAAAACTGAAAAGATAAATCAACATAAAGAGTCTTTCAGCTGCAAGGAATTTACATCTGTGCTATTTTTCTATTTATATATCAAAAGAGAATGGTTTGATCATTTTCATCCACATATTTGTGGACCCAGAAGTACTCCACATACCACTCTTTTTCTGTCTTTCTACTTCAATTTTGAAATATAAACAAGAAACTAATATGGGCTAAGATAGAATTCTACAGGTGTAGTAATCACTCACAACTGCTTATTGCAAGGGTTTTCACTGAACCCTGTGATCTTGAACTCCATGTTATTATGCCTGGCTTTAATCCTCATATTCTTCAACGTCTTTTTTGCCTGTAGCAAGTCTCAGATTATTAATAGAATGAATGAGAAGGAATATAAAGAGGAAAGCTACAGCAAGGAGTTGACAGTTGTTTACCTTTAGCCAGTCAATACAACGGTGGTCTCTAACATTTTGGTTAGCAACAAGGAAATCTATTACAGGTCCAGGTGTCAAGATAACAGTTGTAGATACATCTACATAGAGAAATTTAAGCAGCATTATATCCTACGTGTTGACTGCAAATCATTACCGGTGACAGATGAAAACATAAAAAAGTACCGATATTCAGGGATAAACCACCAAGATTTGGACTAAAGCTGGAATGGAGTCCTCTAACGCCAGTTACACCCCCTCCAACATCAATGAACATCCGTGAGTCATCATAAAAGAATGATTGCCTCACCAAAAGGCACCCTCTGCATCCAACATTATGTTTTAAGCAACAGGCTGACAAAAATTTTCAAAATACGATCAAGAAAGAATATTCATTATGCCTATTAGCAGCTTCTTGTCTGAGTATAACATCCAGCACAGTCAGTGCATCTTGAACTCTTTCTGGTTTGGCTCCTTGAAGAGCAAAGGAGATGCTCTTCAAGGGTATTTTGGCAGCATAACTGATCTTTACTTGAAATGTTTTTGCCAGTAGAGAGTGCTTGGAACGTTTACCAGAGTCCTTCGGGCTCCCACTACCACAAACAAAGGATTCTTTAAATGAATGCCGGATGCAATCGAAGTCTTAAGAGTAGTAGCAACACAAACAAATTTGACAATAGAATTCACCGTTTGCCAATTGAATCCTCAAGTATTACAGTGAACTCCAAGGTGTTTCTCGGTAGTGGACCAACTGTATAGAGAGCATTTGCCCCATCATAAGCAAATTTCCTCCCAGCAAGTTCAGAAGAGTATGTTTGATAAAGCCTGTTGATGACTTTTCTCCTATTCCGCTTGCTGTCAACAGCTCCTCTATCCTCAAACTGAATGCAAACCTGTATAAAGATGAAGAACAATCATTGTTTTTTGTTGTATCCTAGGGGCTGAATAATCACAAGGCGAGGTACAGATAAGTATACACTGCAATGGTAAAAAATTTCATCAAGATTTCTGATAGAAGCTTTGAAGTGATTTGTGAGCAGAGCGATGCATTGCCCAGAGGTCCCAAATCCAGGCCGACCAATTATAGACCACTCAGGCAGGTCCACCTCTTTTACCTCCACTTTTGGCGATATAGTTGATCGCAAAGATTGTGACTTATTGTTCTGTATGCCTGCCTCTTCCATTTCCTAGCTGAATCAGTAACCTAAACAATCAAAGAGACAAACTTTCAAAACTATCCCTTTGAAGAAGGAAATCAAGCAAGGGAAAGAACGGGGTGTTTGGGATCATGTTCCAAGCAGTTGCTGGAAAAAAACATGGTACAGTCCATCTTTTTTTTCCATATCTATTTCACAAAGAAATTGGTTAAACCAAAACACATGGTACAGTCCATCTTATTTTTCCATATCTGTTTCAGAAAGAAATTGGTTAAACCAATCTTATAACATTTTTTGCAGAATCTGCAGATAATATATTCATTCTTTCTATTTTTAAATAGAAAAAGGAAACTAACACGGGATAAATTAGCAAAATCTTGTAGATTTCACACTCATCAGAAAAGATAAGCTTGCATCTCTGTCAATGCACTGATCAATCAAAAGAAGCAATGTTATAGAACTAGCTAACAAATTCTAACAATTGTTTATTAACATGAAAACTTCATTGATTTCTACAAATAACATAGTCAAAATCAGCAAAAGCAATGGAGTAAAGTGGGAAATAGTTTCAAATATGAAGACCTGTCAACTTGAAACAAAAATAATAGATGAAGGCACCCGAAGCACACTAAATTGGCAAAATAGGCAAGAATGTGCTAGTTTCAATAATACAGTTGCAAGTAAAACAACTAGGCATATCCTTCCCATTTTCATAAATATGATTCCTTAAACCCATAATTTTTCTTCATACAATTGTGGTTTTGAAATGTATTTATTTAGGTAATACAATTATAAATTATTACTAGTGAATACAATTCACTAATAAAACCAGACGTTGCTGAAAATTTGAACCTCCGGTAGTAAGCAGGCTATATTGGCCACGGTCTTAAGTTGGTTCATATTCACACCTCAATCCTTAGAAGAAAGCAGCTTACAATAAGGCTTTGCAAGTCGAAAAATTCAATAATTGGGTCAGGAGAGCCATACATCTCATTTTCACTCTAAGTCTAGATCACATTCCCCTACTCCTTCTAATCCTGGGGATGCTAGTTTTCCTGATTCCTCTCTGCCAACTTCTCAGAGTGCTGTAGCATAAAGTCTCATTCCTGGTGTGTTCCTCATAAGTCGAATTCTTATCACTCGATTCTAGTGCAGGATGTAAACGAGGCTTATGTTGTTGATCCTATATAAGGTTCTGATAGTAAGGATAAGAGTTTTGATCACATAGTTCCATCTTTAGCAGACACATTACTTGATGAGTTGATACTGAAGCCTGATATGCACATGTCGTTTGACTCAGTGTCAAAATTTTCTTCACTTCTTTTGTGCTTCCACCGATATTGTTCTATCATTACCTCATATGACCAATAATCCCCGAGTAGATAAATTGTTTTTTAAGGCAATAGTTCGAATTCATACTTTTCCAATCAATTTTAGGCTGTTTCTTACCAAATATCTTTACATTATTCTAGCTCAACCACATGTAACTTCAACTATAGTTTTCAGACTGAGATAAAATACCGATTATTTTAAATAATTAAAATAAAATTATGTGCTTGCTTTGGATGTGCATGGCAATCACATGTTTATTGACATAGGTTTTCATACTTTACTTTGTGTCTCCTTAGCACGTCTTCCTCAACGTGTTAAGAAGAATTTTGGAAGCATCACTTGAGAATACTTTGTTTGGCAGGCCATCACACTTGAATATAAGTTTGGTTTTCAATATTGCAAAACAGTTCCCTTCTTGGGGAGGGGTGGGCGGTTGAGCCGATAGTGTTGCAGTCCTTACTTTTGCAAGCTAGTCTACTCTACTCACACATTGTGTCACTAAATTTGTGGTTCCAGTTGGTCATCCGACAGTTGAGTTTACATACATTCTTCAGTCAATTGTTTGTTACGAATTTTTGGACACCGCCAAAGATTGCCCACCTTGACATGAGTTTCGAACATTGTTATCGAGCATCCAACACTAGTATCTGGTGTTGGATTTATTATAAATTCAGTTTTCCTATGTCTTTGTTAAATTAGGATTTTTTTTCATTGAATTTTCTTTCATTACTTTTCCTTTTCTAGTTAGGAATCTTTTTATTTTTTACATAGTATAGGATTATGCAGATTTTGAACCCTATAAATAGAGGGCTTTTTAGTTATTTATGAATGAATAAATTTTAAACTTCCCAAGAATTTCCTTGATTTTCTTGAAGTTATTTGTGAGTGGAATCTTTTCGGCATTAAGCTCGATCACTTATATATTAATTATTTATTTTATATAATACTTTGATGTGCCATTCATCGCTTATTATCAGTGACCTCCCGCCCCACTTCCCTCCCCTGAAGTGGGGGAATAGCTCCAAGACAAAAGCCCACCAAACTCCAAAAAAGGGGATAAAAATCTCTAAAATCTCTAAAACATAAAACAGAATGGCGTAAAAAGATATCCATTATCTGGTTCAGACGAGGAAAATTTTCATCAACATAAACAAAAAGTAATTATTAAGTAGGTCAAAACTAAAACCCAATGCAAAAGAATCAAGCCCACAGATGAGGATAGAAAAAAACTAATAAGAATCTAGCAACAGATGCTCGGTAAAAAAACACGTAAACAAGAGTAAAATTGCATTTTCGGGTTGAGCGGAAAATGGATAGAAAATATAACCTTGAAGTGAGTTCGACTCTGCAATTGTGCAAGAGAAAAATGCAATTCTTCAACTCTTCAGATAATTTTACTCTCCCCGCTCTCCCCCACGCTGCAGTTCTGCGGCCAATCGTGGGTGCGACGGGCGGGAAAACTGAGTCTAAAAATATTTGGGTAATTTTTCTGTACAGCTTTCTGTGACAGGCACAGTATGGCGCACAATATTTTTGCGTGGACTTCCTTGTTTGGACTTTTAGAGCATTTCTAGTGCAAAGGAGAAAAGCTGAACGGAAAAGTTATACCACCTCTTTTGACGAAAATAAAATATTTGGTGTTCTAGAATTATCAAACAAGATCCTACATTACACATAAATTCAAGAGTTCTAAAAATATAGCTCAAAGAACTAATTGCCCCCAAAACCACCCAAATTTTTTTGCACCCTTGGGTCCCCAAAACCACCCAAATTTGCATATTTCTCCCACTAGACACGCTATTAGAGTTTGTTTTTCTTTTTATCAATTCTCTTTATAATTTCAACTACCACTGATTTAACTATTGATTTAACAATTACTCATTTATAACAATAATTTTCAAACTTTTATTAAATATCTATCATTCATTTTACCTCATTATAATTTCTCATTATAAATCAATGTCAATAATGAGGATCAAACAACCACTTAATAAGGCTAACAACCACTGTATCCAAAAATAAATAAATAAATAAGTCTAATTTCCCCAAAAAATAATAAATCTAATTACTTTTTTCCACTTTTAATAAATTTTTCCCTTTTATTTATTTTTTCTTTTTGTTTCCCTTTTTTTATTTTTTTGTTTTGGTGTGTGTTTTGGGGGGGGGGGGGGTAAGAATAGGTGGAATTGAACATGGGATCTTGGCTAAAATTCAATAGCAATATTCCCCAGAATTGTGTAACCTTGACACTTTCTTTGATTTTGGAGAAATTTAGATTCCCCAAAATCAATTTTCACTCAAACTCATTTATAGTCATATATTTATTTATTAAAATAATTTTACATTTAAAGTCATAATCTTTTTTAACTTTTCAACCACATATTCTCCTAAAAACTCACTTTTTCACAAAAAAATACTTCTCAATAATTTAAATTTAAATCAAAATAATTAAATACATAAACAAACATCACTTCTACATTTGTTCTTCGATCATGTGAATTATCTTTCTAAAGTGGGTAAGCGATTCTCCACATGGGGTCTCTTTTTTCACATCAAAAATTATATGGGGATATGAAATTGTAATATGAATAAGTGACATTGTGAATGTGACACAATTTCATTAAATGATGAAAAAATATCTATATAACTATCATCCTATATGAAATTATGACACATAAAGATATCGCTCACTTATGTCATTTTTCTATATATCTCCTTAAAATTACTCTTTTCATATTTATAAATGTCCTCTATAGTCTTCCAAATATGGCGTAAGTGGTAAAATTTGTATCATGTTTTGTGTAATAGTACAAGTGTTCAGCCTTCTATTTTTATCGATATTTACCAATAGTTACCATATATTGTATGAGTATCTTGAATACACAAAACAAAACATCTTATAACTTTGTTCGCTGACAAGTAGGGATGTAAAGGAGTTGAGTCAGTTCAGAGGCCTAAAATTTCTACTCATCTTCAACTCTAACTTTTTATGACCCAGGCCGAAAAAATGGTCAAAGCTTGGCTCACCCTAAAAAAATGGGAACTTTAAAAATATACCGCATAATTAATATGTGAATTGAAATATACGGCCAAAAAAAATTCTTGCAGTAAAAATATGCACAAATGTGTTGTTTGTGCAGGAAGCCCACTATTTGATTTTTTAAAATTAAATTTGAATTTTAAATATTTTATGTGTTATTTTTTAACTAAACATAATACAATCATATAATATTTCCAATATGTGACTAGTATTGCACCCATGTGTTGCAAGGGAAAAAAACACAATTTGAAAGTAATCAAAAACAAAGTTAACGAAAATAATTTTCCCTAAAATCTAGCCTCATCTAATAAATAATAAAATAGTTAATATTATAGAAAATTTTCATATCACTATAAATTTAAATAAATACTCATATACAATAAGTTTGAGTAGAATAATTAGTCTTCTTTGTAGAAGTATGGTTAAAATAAAGAAATAAAATTTAAAACGTCAAACTGAACAAAATTTAAAACAAGTATTTTTTGTAGGCTTCCCATTGTTATTGTATATAAAGTATATTCAGACCGGCGAGATATGTAATTTTTTATACTACAACATAGAATTGTCCATGAATTAATACTAACTTTTTAAGGAATATCCTGCCATGGAAAGAGATTGATCTTGACTATTTTTATGCTTATAGCGTATTATACAACGAATGAAAACTATTTTCTATGGAACTTAAAAGGCAATGTCACGTGTGATGGAGTCAACGATATCATACCAACAACAATTTCATCCCCAGTATTGCTTTGCGACAAAAGTTTGACTTGTAGAACATGATCACAAGCTTTGTAATGATTAAACGTGTATCACTAAAAATAACATAAAATCATACATATGACAATATATGGTGCCATATAGACATGTGGTATGCATCGATGCGCTATCGTACCATAACATACGGTGTTATATTAGAACTCCCTCATATCACTGCACAATCCTAGCTGCACACATGTGCTACGCATAGGTAAAGATTGTTGAAAAAAAGGAAAATATATCAAAATAGTAGAACATTGCCAAATACGAATAGATAATATTAGAAATATAATAAAAATAAAATCATTTTTTGAATTCAGACTAATAGATAACTTCTAAGAATCATTTTCTTTTAAATACAACATTTGTTGTTAAATTGGTTGGCTTAATTTCTCATCATACATCAACATCTTCAAACTATATATAGGCAACTACTGAAATTCTTTAAACTGATACGGTTTATCTTAAAATGACTCAATAGGTGTTGCAACTATTTGTACGCGTGTAGTTTAACATAAAATGTTATTTTTTACTGATATTCATAATCTTTTTGAATTAATCTATTCGAATACATATGATAACAAAAAATGTAACAAAAAGGCGGTTCAAATTAGATTATTACCGTTAAAAGAACTTTGGATCTCCTTAAATTGTGTAGGGTTAATAAGGTAACTTAAACCCCATTTTATCATAGTTTTGTCTGCCTATATGTCAAAATAGCATGACTGATTTTTTTTTTTTTTTTTGATCTATTGATTAAATAGATCTTTTGAAATTAAAAAACTGAATATTTTTATATTTTCAAAATAGGAATGATTTTTGGGGGGTGAAGAAAAATGGAACGGGACATTTCTAGTACAAATCAAACATAAAGTTCTAGTAGTGGTTCCTAGTAAAATTTTGGATGCAGCCAAACTTAACTGAGCTTACGCATATGTTTCAACGGAGTTTGTAGTGAAAAAAGCATTTGGTTTCGCAACTTGTATCAATAATATAATGTGTCTTCTTTCAAGTCATGGAAATCATAATTGATAATTTACTGCTAAAAATTTAAATTTGTATATCGCGAAAATTGTTCTACGCTTATATGGAAAGCAAACTCTTGTATCACATGACTGGAATTGAAAAATCTCATTCTTGTTGGGTTTTGCAAAAATATATAATTGATACTGCAATTTCTGAACATGCCCTAAGAATATAAATAAATAAGCTATTGAAATGCTTAAAGTAGATTATGCAAAGTAAGGGGAAAAGAACTATTTCAAAATTGGTAAGTATAAATAGTTTCAAAATAGTAGAAATTTACACATTAGGAAATTATCAATAGAAATTTTATAAGAATTTTACCGTTCTAGAGTTAAATCAAAATTTTATTATGTTTCATAAATAAAACATAAATTATCAAAATATAAATTCTGATAAGCAAAGATTTATGTTTGGGACAATTTATTTTTTTATTGCCAAAAAACTATTTCTGAGAGTGAAAGAGTAAAAGATTAGGGCAAAAAAAAAAAAAGAATTATTTCTGAATTTTATGTGTTTTGCGGAGGATGGTGTGGAGAATAGTAGCAACGGCAATACTTATAAACAGATCCTCTTTGGAGCAGATACTTCTCCAACTTGTTTACAACAAGCTCTTCATTTCTTTTTCAGTTTCAATCTCCAATATATACAATTCAAAATTAATATCACATACAATATAAATCATTATAATTTCCATATTGTCTAACAGATGGAGCATTGTCAGTGAGCGCATCGTGTTTAATAGTCACTCCCACGTTTAATAATAGAAGTTTCTTACATTGGGGAAGTTTCACTCCCACGTTTCAAGGCTGAAGAAAGAGTAGTGGGGAAAAACTAAGGGTCTGTTCTTTATTGCTTTGAGACTGTTTTTAGTTTTCAGTTTTTTAAAACACTGAAAACACATTTACTTTTATATTTTCAAAAACAAATTTTGAAAAAAAAAAGAAATTTTTTAGCAAAGAAAACAGAAAATGATAAAAAGTCATTTTGAGAGTTTTTGAACAAAACACGGTACTTAATTAAAAACACGGAAAACGCTTTGTTTTGGGAATTCAAATTTCTCTTTCCTCTAATTTTACAACCCTTTGTCCCTCCGCCCCTCCACCCCTAAATCAATTACAACTGGTGCAGTGCTACTTCTCTCCATCGTCTGCTTAATTTCTTTCTCTTTTCTCTAATTTCTTTGTTCTAATGATGCACCCAAATTAAGACTACTCTCTTCTCTCTCCTTCTTCCCTTTCCCCAAATGTTATTTCTCTCTCTCTCTCTCCTCTAATTTCCTTTATCCTCATAACAAAAATGTATAGTAAAATTTCACATTTTAATCTTGGTATTGATAAATTAAAGCAAAATAATTTTTTTGAAGGAAAGAATAAAATTATTTAACTTACTTAAGAAAAATTATTTAATTTACTTAACAAGCAAATAGATTCTCAAAATGTCAAAAAGAAAAAATGTCAAAAAGAACATGTTTTTCAGCTTTGTGTTTCTTAAAATAGTTTTCCAAAATGACGAAGTAAACGCATTTTTAGAAATCTAAAAACAAGCACTCAAAACAGAAAATTGAAAATGAATTGAAAATTGAAAAATAGAAAACTGAAGCACGAAAAGAACGCAGCCTAATTTCTTGGGTAGCTATTATGCATTTAGTATCTCTAAAGCAATGATTTTGCTCATAATGAAAAAAATGGATAGTTTCCACCCACTCATTCCATAAAAAAATAAAGAAAGAAAGAAAAGAAGTAGAAGAGTTAATTATAGCACCCCAAAAAAACCGTAAAAATAAGGGTAAATAGCACCCCCAAAAAACCGTAAAAATGCATTGTGGATTTGAGAAAAATATATATACAAGAAAGCTTATAACTACCTAAACATTGTAGTAGGGAAAAAGGATATATATATATATATACGCACGTGCACACACATATATAAGGGGAAGTAACATAAAAATGCAGTTGGCCAAAAAAAAGTAAAAACAATAAAATAAGAAAAGGATTCTAAAATCCTTTAAGGGGGAAAATTGATTCTGGAATCCCAGTTCACTTTCTATATATAGAGAATAGAGATATAGATATGAGTAGGCAATGTCTAAAAAATTATCGGGTAAAAAAAACCAAAAAAAGGGAGAAGTCAAGGAAAAGAAGTCAAATTGACAGAATTAGAAAGTGAAAAAGGACGACAAAACATTTTTAGAAATTTTATCCCTTATATATATATATAGATATATATATATATATATATATGAGTAGGCAATGTTTGAAAAATTATCAGAAGAAAAACTTAAAAACAGAGAAGAAAAGGAAAAGAAGTTAAATTGAAGAAAATAGAAAGTGAAAAAGGGCGGGAAAACATTTTTAGAAACTTTATTCCTTTTATATGTATATATACGAGTTGTATACTGTGCATTGCATGGAATAAAATAATTAGCAAATGAATATGCGTGGTAATTTAAAAAGTTAAATAATCATAATTCTATTGCGTATTACTCTCTAATATACATATGTTACCAATATACATAAACAAAATTAAATTGAAACGTATAATATTTTCATTTGACACAAAACTAATAAAATTGTCATTTATAGAAAAATACTCTTAAATAACGAAAATAAGAGTGGAGAATTTTTTTAATACAAAATTAATTTCTTGGTCAGCATGAAACCCAAGAAACCATAGAAAAAGAGCATATGAAATATATATATATATATACACACGTTTAAAAGTAATACCATTTCCCTTTTTCATTTTCCCGCCTAAGACACTTTCTATTTTGTTCACTGCCATCTTAGCCGTTGGTTCCATCATCCAATCGTGGCCATCAATTTCAATTTTTTTTTTTTAATTCCTACATACATTTTTCTTTTTCTTCATTTAGATGCATTCTATTTTAATCTTTATTTTCTCTTTCTCTTGCCTAATTCAAACCAGTTTCTTCCATTCTATCTTTATCCAAATTAGTAAAATTCAAATCTCTTGAAATTTGCTTTCAGTTATGTATCATTATCTCTCAATCCTTCTCCCATTCTCGGTTCCTTTTTTGAGATAAGAATGGTTGTTTCCATCGAAGACTGTCAGATTATCCATCAATTCAGGCTATCAGTTTGTATAGGGTTGAATGCATTAAAACTATTGACAACTAAAAAGGTTCTAGGGTAGAACATTATTGTTTTATACATGATAGTCAATTCTAATATTCAAAGCAATGAATGCGACCGGAGTCATTTACATGGCAATCATTGAATACTCTCTATTCAAAATGTAAGCATCCATCAAAAGAAGGCCAATATCTATCAATAATTACAACCTTGGGTCTAGATGAGTCACGCTTGATTATGGATTAGAGACTATGACCATTGAAGTGGTCGACTGCTCTGTTGCTTAGGGGCTGTTATTTTAATTCTCTATATTTTAAATTAAATATGATAGTAGGACTATCATACAAGAAGTTAAAGTCCTATAATCTTTGCATGTAACAATGACTTTTCTTTTTCTTTATAGGGCATTATGTATTATATGAAAAGAACCATGTGTACTAAAAGTGGAACTCTTTGGATCTTCTGGTCTTTCACCCAGAAGAGCAAACCTTTTGTCTATTTTATATGGAACCAACAGGGCTTCCTTTACAGAGCCTAAGTTCCGATGAAAGAATAACATGTGTGAAACAACATACCGGGCTCATGTAATATAAGTGTTATTTTTTCAATGGTTTGGGTCCGTGATATAGAGTCCAACTTGGCTGCATAAAAAAACCGAACTTTTTGTACCCCAACTTGGTTTCTCGATTTTTTTATATGTTCGTTCAAGCCATATAAATATTAATTTTCATTTGGATTAGATCATCGAAGCTTCTGCTATTAATATTTTACTTCTGTTTTTAATTTTAAATGAATAATTTTCTGTTTCAATGCATGCGTACTTTTAGTTTGAACATGCTATTATATAACGAAAGAAAAGAAAAAAGATGAACCAATGAATTCAATAATACATATATATTTTTTTTGGTAATTCGAGAATTTAATTATATATTTTGTAATTAACTGAAAGTCATGAATTTATTTATATTCCCAGACTATGCCTCACTCCATCTGATGTTAGACTTCCATTCACATTTCAGCGTAGACAATTTCCTTTAATGGTTTGTTATGCAATGACTATTAATAAAAGTCAAGGCCAGTCACTTGAAAATGTTAGTATTTTCTTACATCGGCCAGTATTCACCTATGGGCAGTTGTATGTATCAGTCTTCAGAGTCACGAGTCTAAATGAGTTAAAGTTTATGATATGTGATAACAATGGTCAGCCCAGTAGTTCCACGTTGAATGTTATTTACAAAGAGGTGTTCAACAATTTATAGCGCTTTTGACTATTTCAATTTTTGGTTAGTACACTTTCTATATTGTGCCATTTGTTAAACTTGTATTGTTAAGATTCATTTTAATAAATGTTTATACGTTTTGCTAAATGTAGGTTGCAATTTGGTGTCCAGCATATGTTGCCTAAATATTTAACGTCCACTCTCTAACATCTTTGTAAATTGATATTTTCTATTATTAAATAATTAGAGTTGATAGCATTTGAATCTCGGACGCATATGTCATAATGTGTTTTCAGTTGTATAGTTCTATTTTTTTCCTGTTCGCGTTATCAAACATATTATAATGTGTATAATAGATTGTGATATCAATTTCTATATATTTTTTAAAACCTCACAAACACATCATACAGTTCAGTTAACAAGTTTTAAGATTATTTATATAAATAGTGATTACAACCCTTTCATTGTTAAACATTATTTAGTAAAGGCATCTCATGCAACGCACGAGTGAAATCACTAGTTTATATAATTCTAGAATTACCTTGCACCCACATTCTTATTCAATAAGCATCAGCACTAGAAATATAAGAACACATTTAGGTTGTGAATAATATTCATTTATTAGAATGAATTCTTTTTTACATTTATTCTCCACTGTATATTTTTGAAAAATTAATTGTCACATTTTTTTCTTATAGTGCCATCCAAGGAAATTAGTATTTACTAAAAAAATTGTAAAAAAATTCTAAAGTGCACACTCTTTTATTACAAAAGACTCAAAGAAAGTAATCTTACAATAAATGATATATTCTATACGATTTACCCATAATATTAATTTTTAACTACTTTCTACTCTACAAAGAATTAAAAGAATTTTTTTATTTTTGTTCTAAATCATCATCAAATATTATTATTATTGGTTTTTAACAATATATAGGTTCCTATAAAAAACAAGTAATAACTTAAGTTACGTACTAAACATATACCTATAGGTTTTATGACGTGTGCTTTATCATATTAAATTAAAGCAAAAATTTTGAAACTGATTTAATTTTATTTTATCATTATACCCTCAATCTCACGAGTAGACACTTAATCAAAATGAGAAAGAAGTCCCAATAAGCAAGACTTGAAATTTGTCAGTCAATTGTTAAAACTTAAAAGAAATATAAAATCTTTGAAAATAACATAAAAACTAATAGAATAGATATAGCAAACACTTAGTGTGTTTGATTGCCATAATTTCTCTTTTTCCTTTTTCCTTTTTTTGGGGGGGGGGGGATTTTATGTAATATGGCATTTCTTGCTAATGTTAACGAATATAAGATCTTATAACCGTTCAAATTTTATAATTGTGGATTGTTATTAAAGTTTATAACTTTGTTTTATCTTCATATTCATGCACAAATCACCCACTAAATTTCTTGTAATTTAATTTTTAGTATAAGCTTCTACTTATTAAGTACATTACTGGATAGTTGTTGACCTCAAAATTATTCATTGAATCATGACTGATAAACCGTATGATCAGACTATAATCGCAAGAAAGCCTCACTCAATCAAACACGTATAACTGATATTTCCCATGAAAATTAATTATAGGAAATTCATTTAACTAGGGTTCATTTTCTTTCCATGTATTTTCCATACTTCCAGTCAAACATTATCTAATGGATAACAAATAACATATTATACATAAAATAAAAAATATATAAATTTTTGTATATTATTATTATTATTATAAAATAATAGCAAAATGTAACTAATGGATAAGGCTAATTGATTATTATTATTAATAATAAAATAGAATAAAACAATAAAATAAAAGAAGCATATAAAAGTAGGATAGTGGTTTTAGCGGAAAACTTGCATATGACCACTATTCTACTCTAATATATATAAGATAAGATAAGATAAAATAAGATACTAGTACTGTACTAGTGTGTTACCCGAGATAATAACTTCAATCACATTTGCTATAAACACCATCATATGATTGTATTGTATAACAATATATGTATGAATGAAAAAATAACGGTAGATGAAACATAAAAACTAAGCAAGAGCTTGATAGAATACTCAATGTAAAAATGACATACATTTATCATAGATTTTGGAAAACCTCATGATAAACTGCAATAGTTGTACATTTACTTGGTTTCCCATCCTCATCATATAGTAACATTTTCAATCCAGACCGGCTGGTGACTCTAGACACCGCTAGATAAAGCTGCCCATTGGTGAACACGGCACATTTCAAAAGAAAAAAAAAATCCATGTGAGAGAGCGATTGGCCCTGACTCTTGTTTATCATCATTGCGTACGATATGATCAAAGGGAATTGTCTTCTCTCAAACTTGAAAGGCAACCTAGAGTCAGAAGGACTCAAAGACAGCCTTGGAATAAACACTTGGTCACCGGCATTACTTCCAGATAACACCTTGGCTTCTAAAATATGATCACCGAGTCTTGTAATAACTAATCTTGTCCTATTACACA
Source organism: Nyctanthes arbor-tristis (assembly GCA_963692815.1). Lineage (NCBI taxonomy): Eukaryota > Viridiplantae > Streptophyta > Magnoliopsida > Lamiales > Oleaceae > Nyctanthes > Nyctanthes arbor-tristis. The sequence continues at coordinate 32,555 of CAVNYN010247568.1, forward strand.
AACCTGTAGCCAGATCAATGTTGTGCGATAGCATAATTGGAACTCTGACTTTAAGATTTAATTCATGATTTGGCATAGCAGAGCAGTTGACGGTATTCAAAAAATTCAGAGAATGAACATTCTGTAAAAAACTATTACTCGTATCTGTCCTGCAAGTTGTATCAGAACTTAAGTATGTCCTTTCGTTAGTAGGACAAAGAAAAGCCATGTGCTTATTAACTGGTTCTACAACCTCCAGTGTCAGAGCAAGTATCGCCTTCCCCTGCAAGTATGAAACATTGCCGACATTTTCTATGAAAGATAGATACATAATGTCCATGATAGATTAATTAAATCATCTGAATCTCATATCACAATGTCATCTGATATCTGCATAGTTGCGTGTCCATCAATTTGATCGCCAATTGTTCCATCTCTAGTGCTTGTCATCCATTCTGAAAAGGCCCTTACTTCATCTCTGGCAACCTCGTCTCCAATGCTTTCAAGTCTCATATTCTTTGTCAATCTCAAAACTTTGCAGTTTATCCATAGTTGCGATGAATTGATGGTTGCATGAACAACATCCTGCCTACTGCCTCTTTGAATGAGAGGCAATATTTGTCTAAAATCTTCACCAAAAGCAATGGTTTTACCCCCAGAAGGTTGGCTCATGCTATGAGGATTCGTGGCCTACGAAATATCCTGTATTGTTCTGTCCAAAGCCTCGAAGCAATGCCTGTGCATCATTGGCGCTTCATCCCAAATTATAAGTTTTGCCTTTGTAATCAATTTTGCTAATGGACTACCTTGTCTAATGTTGCACATTGAAGCTTCATCGATATCCAATGGAATACCAAACTTAGAATGTGTTCTTCTACCACCCGGCAATAGCAGTGATGCTATCCCTCTGGATGTCACATTCAAAACAATGTCACCTCTTGATTATAGGGCTTCTGAAAGTGTCTTCCATATGAATTTCTTACAGGTCCCACCATAATCATATTAAAAAAAAAACCTCCTTCTCCACGATCAACAACACGAAAAATCGACGCTCTTCCGATCTCTTCTGTTCTTCATTCAACATCTAGACAAATGAAATATGGTCAGCTGCCATTGACTCCCTACGTAGGACAACTTATCCTGTATGAGTCTGTTTTCAGTTACTAAATTATCATCTCTAGATTGTAACGACATCGATTCAAACTCACGAAGACTTTTTCCTCAGCTCTGTAATATCTTTTCGAGCTCAAAAAGGCAATGGTTCTTTAGTTCTTCATTAGTTAAATGTAGACCTAGGAGTGTTTATAATGAAAAAGGCATTAATATATTATTCTTTGGTGGTTAATGGGCATGATACTAAAAATATCAAAAAAACATGTATTATGTGCCTCGTCTACAAAGAAAGATGCATAAAATTATTTATGAAGTGTTAAAGGAAAACACAATTAACTTTAATGCTATCTGCAAAAAAGAACAATATACCTGGACAATTTAGTACCCGCCTACGTGTATGAAGTATATCGTCAGATAGATGTTGCCATGTATGATTTCCCAAATGTACTCAGGACGTGACATCGGTCTGGAAACTAAAAGGGTAAAAGCAGGTTCTTTAGGCGACATCCAAAACCCCAATGACTTGCCTCAATGATCCCATCAACATACTCTTTGTCATCATCTAACAACCCATATACATAGCATGCATCTTTAAATGAGTCATATTGTACACCATTAAAACACCTTATTTCCTCATAGCTCGTTGGACCACGAACAATATTTAGTAAAATCCTTACGTAGTACAGCTCACCACTGCCCACGCCACATTAATCAACCAGCAAATAGCGAATCCACGCTGTCGCGGGTGCCATTCTCTTTTCTTTTTATTCCATACAAATTTGGTTAGAAATTCTGTATATGTGTAACACCCTAAGTATAGTAATACTAAACTTAGAAATGTTAACCCTCATTTAACTTCAAAAATGCGGAATAATAGATATTTTTCGTTCGTTTGAAAAATTCTATTAAAAATTTTGGCAGAATCTCTCCTATAAATGAGACAGCCCACTTATAGGAGAAACTCAAACAACAACATAAATTCAACAAACAGTGACCAACAACTATCAGATCCTCTTTAACCCATTACCAACTCTTTCACAATTAAACATAAAGGAAATTCAAGTTTAAAATAATTAAAAAGTAACCTCTCAAAAACACTTGGAGTATATCAAACTCCACTAAAAGTGGGATAATTGATAAGAGAAACAAATAATTCAATTTAAAGTTTAAAACAAGTCTTTCTATAGCTAGACAAGCTAGAAATAGTATTATCTTGTGACTGAGTCCGCTACCAAGTGAGCCTTCCTTGCCATTTAACTCTCATTACCTGTAAGGTAGGAAAATAGGGGTGAGCTTACGCCTAGTAAATAAACTCCATGCACACGAGATATACTCATGATATGC
>CAVNYN010247589.1:0-10916 GCA_963692815.1 Nyctanthes arbor-tristis
ATCTATTTGCCATCAGGAGTATATTTAAGACACTGTTTATCCCAACAAAGTCTTGTCATGACACTATAAGGCGCCATCCACTAATGTGAATGCGGGCTCGAAAACTAACATTTATCAATAAGGGTCAGTTACTTTTTTTATTGGTTTATTTATTTAGAAGTAGGGCCAACGGATGACACTATAAGATTCTTACGTGTGTGACTGTCCAATTCTAGCGATTTAAGTCCCTGTGATTGATGTTCTATTTCTAAGCTTTTGATTTGATCTTGTTTCAAAGGGACTTCATTTATTCTTGTTTCAAGCTTAGGGAAGCCTTTTTGCTTAGACATCTCAGGATGATCCAAATAATTAATCGTGAAACTAATTACATTCAAGATTTTTTGAACTGATATGCGATACACAAATCTCCGTCACCCGTTTTTGCACCATTTGGCTTGTATTCACCGATCGAATGGAATCTTTGCGATGAAGTTTTTGCCTAGACATGCTAGCATACTCCAATTTCCACATAGGAATGTGAGAAAGTGAAGGATTTGTCAAACAAATGGATCTGCAAAGATGAAAAAGCAAAGCGTGGTCGGTCCTATTAATTGTAGGATTTTATTCTTTTGTCAAAAGTGCATCATTCACTAGTGGCATTTTGTCATCTGTTTGCTCCTTACTCGCACACCCCCTCAGATTATGGCTTTTCTCATCATGTTGAAAAAAGTTAACAAGAATTTTCAGCAGATTAAAGAAAAACAGACCTATTATCTTTGTAAAGAACTTACCCAAAAATATAAATGAAAATAAACCCAATTATTTTCCTTTTAGATAAGAAGATTAAAAAGAAATAATCAATGGACGAAAGAAATCCAAACCATTTTGTTATGGCTCAAATTGAGCTAACTTGTAGTTGCTCCTTCATGGCGATTTTCAACAAGTTCTCTACAGACCAAATAATGATCTACATAGGGAGTAGTAAACTCGAAAGTCAAACAATTTATTATTACCCAATAGAGGTGGTCATTGTTGGACTAGAATACTGGAGTTTGTAATTCTCCGCTATCCTAGAGGTACTCTGGATTTAAACGTTCTCGAGACTGAACAATATATACGTATATAAATATTAAGCTAAGCTTGAGTTATGGTGCCAAATAAAGTAGCTTGTTTAGGAACATTTTCTTGATTTTTATAATAAAACTTTATTCAAAAATTTCATAATTTTTCCCCACTTCTTAAACAATTTAGTGTACCATGGGGAGTTACCTCAAGAAATGAAACTCAACTATTTTTGGGAGGCATCAAATTAAAAATGGAAAAAAAGGAAAAAGAGGTTTATGAGATCGGAAGAAGATTATCTTGCAGTAAAGAATGAATTTGGCCTGAGATTTGGCATAAAGCTTCTTGCACATGAAGTTAAGCACCTTTTCTTATCTCGAATCTGATCATCTCTCTATCTTCTTCCTTTCGTTCATACATAAAACTGTCTCCCTTTCCTTTCCTCAACCTCCATATTCTGAAAAAAGATCTTAACAATGGCAACTGTTAGGAAGCTTATAGTTGAGGTTATTGAGGCTCGAAATCTAGTGCCGAAAGACGGGCATGGAACCTCGAGTCCTTATGCTGTTCTTGATTTTTATGGGCAGAGGAGGAAGACGAGGACAGTAATACGAGATTTGAATCCTGCATGGAACGAAACCTTGGATTTTAACGTTGGAAAACAATCTGATGTGTTCGGGGACATGCTGGAGCTCGATCTTTTTCATGATCGTAATGCCGGACCCACGACGAGGAACAATTTTCTTGGACGAGTTAGGCTGAATTCCAGGCAGTTTGTGAAGAGAGGAGAGGAAGCATTGATTTATTATAGTCTGGAGAAGAGGAATTTGTTCAGTTGGATTCAGGGGGAGATTGGTTTGAAGATTTATTTTGTTGATGAGGTTGTGCCACCACCTGCTCCACCTCCGCCGCCAGCTCCACCGCTGAAGGAAGTCAAGCCACCGCCTGACTCAGCTAGTGATCCGCCACCACCTACAACAGAACCCGAAAAAACAGAGACTCCACCGCCACCTGAAGCAGAGCCCCTGAAAACAGAGTCTCCGCTGCCAGATGGTGAGAAGCCGAGTGAAGAACCACCACCAACTCCGCCGTCTGAGGCTACCCCACCACCACCCCCTCCGTCACCGCCGCCACCAGTGGCTGAGAATCCTGCTCCTGAAGCAGAGCAGCAACACCCAGATCATGTGATGGCATCAGTGGCAACTCCATTTGAAGCTAAAGTAAGCAAAATCATCCCACCTCAGCCGATTAGCCGAGCATCATCGGTTAGCAGCTTCGTGTCCGACCTATCGGATAGAAGTACAATTGAACGTTCCACATTCGACCTCGTCGAGAAAATGCACTATCTCTTTGTTCGAGTAGTGAAAGCTCGATCTCTTCCAACTACGGGCAGCCCCGTGGTGAAGATCGACGCGTCTGGTTGCCATGTCATCTCTAAACCCGCTAGAAGAACGACATTTTTCGAGTGGGATCAGACGTTTGCATTCAATCACGAGTCACCGGATTACTCGTCGAGATTAGAAGTCTCTATTTGGGATCCGATTTCGAACGTACCATTCGGCCACGGACCTGATCTGGCAGGACATGATTTCTTGGGAGGGGTATGTTTTGACGTTAGTGAAATCCCTTTGCGGGACCCACCTGATAGTCCTTTGGCCCCACAATGGTATAGACTTGAAGAAGGTGGGGCCAACAAGGGTGACCTCATGCTTGCCACATGGCTCGGGACACAAGCTGACGAATCGTTCCCTGACGCTTGGAAGATGGACACGGCGGCTAGTCTAAATTCACGGGCCAAAATCTACCAATCACCTAAGTTGTGGTACTTGAGATCGACCGTAATTGAAGCACAAGACATCTCGTTATTGACACCGTCCAGAGAAATAACGTATCAAATCAAAGTACAAGTCGGGTTTCAAGTACTGAAAACGAAATTTGTTGTGACAAGTAATGGCGCTCCATCTTGGAATGAAGATCTCATTTTTGTTGCGGCCGAGCCATTTAGTACCGAGCACCAACTCATGTTTTCCTTGATTCAAAACCGGCCACCAAAGGAGCAAGTTGTCATGGGAGTGGCTAGAGTACCTTTCACTTCCATCGAGCGCCGTGTCGATGACCGCAATGTAGTGTCAAGATGGTTCACTCTCGAGGCTCCTCGTGAAGATAAGAGGGTATACCGTGGCAGGGTCCACTTGCGACTATGTTTCGATGGTGGATATCACGTTATGGACGAGGGCGCCCACATGTGTAGCGATTATCGTCCAACGGCAAGGCAACTTTGGAAAGCTCCGATTGGTACCATTGAATTAGGAGTCATTGGGTGCAAGAATTTGTTACCAATGAAAACAATTAATGGCAAGGGATCCACTGATGCTTATGTAGTGGCCAAGTATGGTAGCAAATGGATTCGCACACGTACTATTTCGGACAGTTTGGATCCTAAATGGAATGAGCAATACACTTGGAGGGTCTATGATCCATCAACTGTCTTGACTCTTGGAGTATTTGATAGTTGGGAAGTATTCGAATCTGACGGCTACAAAGAGGCCGCGCGTCCCGATTTTCGTATTGGAAAGGTGCGTATTCGTATATCGACATTGACCACGGGCAAAGTGTATCGAAATACATTTCCATTGCTTTTCTTGTCACAAGCTGGTTTGAAGAAGATGGGCGAGATAGAATTGGCTATTCGATTTGTACGTTCCACGCCTACTCTTGATCTATTGCATGTGTATTTGCAACCTTTACTGCCCATGATGCACCATCTTAAGCCGATGGGGGTGGTTCAACAAGAAGCGTTAAGGGTGATAGCGGTCAAGATAGTGGCCGCACACTTGTCTCGATCAGAGCCGCCCCTTAGGCACGAGGTAGTGACTTACATGCTTGATGCGGATTCGCACACATTTAGCATGAGAAAGGTTAAAGCTAATTGGTATCGAATCATCAATGTGATTGCTGGGGTCATCGAGATCTTCAAATGGATAGACGACACCCGTGCGTGGAACAATCCTACATCTACACTACTTGTACACGCCCTATTGGTAATGCTTGTTTGGTTTCCCGATCTAATCGTGCCCACGTTGGCATTCTACGTCTTCGTGATGGGCGCATGGAACTATAGGTTCCGGTCAAAAACCTCGTTACCGCACTTAGATCCAAAGATGTCACTAGCTGAGTCAATTGATCGCGAAGAACTTGACGAAGAGTTTGATGCAATGCCATGTACGAGGCCTAATGAAGTCGTCCGTGCTAGGTATGACAAACTACGGATGTTGGGGGCTCGGGTACAGACAGTGTTGGGGGATTTGGCCACACAAGCAGAGCGAGTGCAAGCGTTGGTGATGTGGCGTGACCCGCGTGCCACGGGGATTTTCATAGCATTGTGTTTTATTGTGTCATTTATATTGTATTTGGTACCCTCAAAAATGGTGGCTATGGCATTTGGATTCTACTATCTGAGGCATCCAATATTTAGGGACAGAATGCCTTCTCTAGCTCTCAACTTCTTCCGAAGGCTGCCTTCTCTCTCAGATAGAATGCTGTGAGTTTGGAGAATTTGAGTACTTCTTACTTTACTTTTTCTTTTTTTCTTTTTTCTCTATTTATGGAAATAAACATTGGATTTGAATGCTAGTGTTGCATTTTATTGTTCAAATGGAATGCTCTTATGAGCTCAGCAAGGCTTTTAAATTCGAGTTATACTATTTACCACTAGTGGTGTTTAATACTATATATTAATATTAATGAGACATTAATTAATAATTAGTTAAATTGAATTGGCTGTTGATTCAGGCATTTATTTTATTTATCATTAAATATCACATTAGTTGCCATTTAAACTGGCATTATATATTACTACTGGTGCTATATAACGTTATTTTTGAAGTTACTATAGCGCCCTCTCATGTCATGATACTTTATGGAGAGTCAAGATTGGCTTTCGCTTAGGAGCTTATTTTCCAAATCTAGAGTCTGAAAAAAGTTGAAATAGTTCAAGTGGCATTCCAGTGGCATTATTATTTACTTCCTCCATCCCACAAAGATAGTTTTTTAATTCGTCTCAAATTATAGTTTACTTTCTCTAATTATTTTCTTAATTTTTTAATATACCATTATTTATTGTACGTGATAATAAACAACAAAAAATAATTTAGCAGAAATATTAAATAAGTCAAAAGGAATATGAGTAAATGTATTCTTAAATTATATTTTTCCAACTACATAGTTAGTTTTTATTAATCTATGTGAAAATGAGTGGAGACCCTTTTTTTGTGAGACGGGGGAGTATTTCTTTTTCTTTTTTTTTTTTTTTTTGGGTGCTGTTTTGTTTTGGGGTTGGGGGGGTTTAGTTAATGTTTAATTAATCTGCTTTAACCAGTGACATTATTGGGTTGATTCTATCAGAGGTGATTGAACTTCCACTCTACTTGCAAACAGGTCACTAAACTTTAATTACTTACAATTAGATTATTGAATTTTAATTTACCAAATGAATATATAATAGTGGATAGAAGTAACTTTCACAGGAGTAGAATCATTATACCACAATTATTGTAATAAAATCAACATGACAAGAATGTTACAAGAATAAGGTGAAAGTTTTAATGGTTAATAAAAAGCGGTCTCAATTTTTAATACAATGATAGTCCTAAGATATAAATATATAATATATATTTTAAATAATAACAAATTATTTTAAGGTTTTAAGCTTTTAGTTAAATTTGCCCCAACAGTCTGTATGTTTCATTTTACTCATTTTGGTTTTGAACTACTAAAGCAAATGCAAGCAACAACTTCCTCCAAACTTCCTACACATCCACAGCTCCATTTACTCACCCGGCTTTGCCTTAAATATAAAATCATCATTGGAAAAGCATGAAATAGTGAAGGCTTTCCTTGTACTTTAGTGATATATTAATGGCAAGTGATGTGACTCAATAGGAAATTCCGCCACATGTCCCTTCCCAATTACACCATCCCATCCGTCAGTACCACTATAGTAACACCGTTAGAAATTTTTTGCCATATCTTTTTCCACTTTTATCATTTTAATACAAATTATATCACATAACAGACTAATTCAGAAGCAAGTTAGAACAAAAGTTTTCTGTGTGCTGATGCATAAGAACAATCTATGGGTTACTAGTACCCTTGGTTGATCATTTTCAGTGATTTTGTAAAGTTTCTCAAATCTTGTTAGAAACCCCATACAAGTTTGAACCCTTCAGTGGCAACTGCAAGCAATTTCTCCAATACTACTTGACCAGTCGTGCTAGCAAACTGCGGAATATATAGTTTCCTTGATTTGGAACGCATATTAGTTGTATGTATAGGGAAGGAATGCAATTCGGAGTTTGGGTGCTGAAACTCAGAAATCAGAGTCATATATATACATATTATTGTGTTTGTCACCGTACTCAACTATTATATTCCGAACATGCTTTATTTCGAGAGGCGCCTCAATTACAATTATGTCACGCATAGTCAAGGTATATATTAAGTTTCTAATTATGCATAATATTGCCAAATTTACATTACGTAGTGAATTTAAACGTTTCTTCTTGGATCAAGCGAGTGAAACTCAGAAGGAGTCGCGTGATCAGAATTTGGAAGACAGAGAATTCTTGAGAGTTTCAATCTAACATTATATGATATGACATCATAATGTGTCTATGACTATGTGGCGTATATAAAGACATACTACATGGGAAACTATAACTATATGGCATGCATATATGCATGTCAATGTCTGTATGACACTATATAGTGTCATACATATGGTTTTATATTATTTATAGAGTTCCTTCCCCAAGTTAACACGCTTTCTTTTTTAATAGCGCATGCTTTGTTACACACATGTACTGGTGATGATCAACACCATCTCAAATTTTCAACTTCTGTTTAAATTGAACGAGTTTTACGTAAATTTGTAAAAAGTTTATTTCTCCCAAAACTCTTCCCCTTCTTAGGTAATTTATTTATTTTCTTTTTATTTTTTATTTTTTGGGTGGCCGTCTTAGGAAATTTTTTATATATTTTATATTTATTACCCGTCATTCAGTAAGTAACAGTGCGTGCCGGTATATTCACTTTCATAGCACCTAGGTTGTTGCTCAACATGGGTGTATAATAGTTGAGTAATGTTTACCCACAGTATGTGGGTAGGGTTACAATGATCACTTCTGACGTGTCACATATATAACTAACACACATGGCAGTCAAGTATGTGCTACGTCCGACTATGTTACCATCAAGTCAGAAATAAGCAATGCAACCCCGTCTACAGTGAGCGAGTGAACAAAATTATATAACAGTTATCTTAAAAGCCTACAGCAGACCGTCAGAATTCAACTTTCCGACTCTGCCTATTTTGCTCCGCTTCAGGATGTCACCTGTGCTTCCACTTAACTAAAGATAGGGTAGACTATCTCTTAGAGGCCCCAAAACTCTAAATAATGTGTCAAGTAGAAGGTGTAAAAAACCTATATTTAGAGGGTAAAAGGGTAAATGAGGGGCTAAAATTGGCCCCTCATTTAGCTTCTCTCCACTCTTACTCCTCTTCAGTAATAAAATACTCTTTTTCCTCACTGTCATTCTCCTGTTAATCTAATAAAATACTATTACGTGTCTAATTCATATATCCTAACTTTTTCCTCTTTTACATCTTTTGAAAATAAGTTCCTCCCCCAACATTAATCTTGCTCTTACAGAGGGCAAACCGAAATTATGTTTCTTCAAATTATGGATGGTTGGGAGAGGAGTGAAGCTATTTATTTAGTTATACTGGATGGTTGGCAAAGGAGGGAAGCTATTTATTTAGTTGGCATCACTACATTGGGAGATGGATTATGATATATAAATACATGTGATTGTTATTTATTCGGCGGTCAATAAAAAAATAACAACTAAACTGGAGACCGCTCTCCGGTCTAGATAAATAGCATTATTCTTTGGAAAGCGAGAATGAATGCCACATTGATTAGAATAGGATAAAAAGACAAATTATACATCTCTAGACGGAGTGAATTAGCGCAACAACAGAAAAATATGCCCGATTAGAAGTTTTAACAGTTAACGTCTCGATTGAATTCCTATTTTACTTAAAACTATGGAAAAATAAATAGATTCCTTAAAAGAATTTAAATTAGAACTACGCAAAGCACAATGTTGAAGGATTTAATTCTTACACGTTAGATTCAAAAAGATTTAGAAACTTCCCTGCACATTTTAAAACTATTACAAGAGGATCTCACCCTCAAGGTATACTAGCCGTCGTAGTTTTTCTAAATTGTGAAAAATAATACAAGTTGTATTCTTCACGAAAATGTTAAAGAACTTCCGGAAAGTTTTATTACAAAACTTCCCATACCATGTAGTGTGTATAGATATACGCCACGTGTATTTTATGCACGCCATATGTATTTGAAATACACGTCATGCACGCCACATGAGATAAGAAGTTCTGTAATAAAACTTCCCGAAAGTTCCTTTACATTACTAGTATTCTCCATTCTCAAATGTTGTTCACGTGTCTTTCTTTCTTTTTGTGTTTTTCCCCCAGTTTCTTTATTTAAATATTAAATAAAGGAATAATTCTTAAGAGACATTTTTATCTGACATGAAAAAGTGACATACTTAGTTGTGAACTATGTATTAGATGGTTGTGGGCCTTTAAATGCATCACTTATATATAAACAACTAACACATATTTGCCAACTAACCCACGTCACTTATTCATGTTAGATAAATATGTCCCTTTACAATTATTCAAAATAAAGCAGAAAAATAAAAAGTGCAGTCGGCATAGTCTGTCACACCCCATTATTTTTAAAACATAATGTTAAGTTGTTGCTTTAGGTGATGGTGGAAGCTTTTATAGATCTTTAATGGAACAAAAGCTAAGGAGGGTTGTAACGTGTCAATCAAACAAGTTTCATAATTTTTTTTTAGTGATATTATTCATGAAATAACTTTTTCATTTCAAAAGTTTGTTTATACTTCTAGGGATATTTTGTAGTCCTGTTACAAGAATTATTTTTCATGTCTACTATTTTAATTGTATTGAATGATTTCACTTGATGGTTTATGTAGTAACAAGCTTGTCAAGAATTAATATCAAAATAGGCAATACAATTCCATAATATAAAAACTATTTTATTAGATATTCAAATAAAGCTTGGGAGACCTTTACAAGAGAAAATAAGACTCTCAACTTTCTTACCAAAGCTCATTTTGTATTGATATCATACAAACCAAGTTTTATTTAGTTACTTAAGTCTCCATACATCTACTTAGCTTACTACTACTATTACTTCTTTAACAAACTATTCTACAAAATATATCAAACTCATATGTGGTTTCCAAATACATTAAAAACGTTGACTCCTCTTCGTAATAGGCCCAATGGTCCGTCTCGATTACATGCATAATCTTACTTGCGTCGTGGGATAACCTCCAATCTTCGGCTTGTCGCTCAAGGACTCTTGGGTGGATCATCTATAAAATGTTGAATATGCACAAAGTGAGTATAAAATACTCCGTGAGTAATGCATTAGTTTGTTTCCATAATGTTATGAAAATCATTCCATATCACAAATTTAAGAAACAGTAGAATGTACAAACCTTTTTTAATGCATTATAGGGCCCCAATTACTAGAGTTTCCTACTACTCATGGCGCCTTATTACCTTTTAAATATCAAGATGCCAATAACAATATAATTTATTCGTAACAATTTCCGGTTGGCCTTTACCGGATTGCCAATCATTCATTACTCCATAGCCAATTTCCATACTACTTATCCTATCTTGGAATCATAGTATGGATCAAATCAAAACAATCAATACAAAATGGATAGAGAGACTCTAATAATTCTAATGCAAGAAAACATTTCAACAATATCCAAAGCACATGCCTTTGTTTGGGATTCATTTGAAACTTATGTATGCAAAGGAAACCAAAGTAATAGATTACTCACCTTAACTTTTATCTCTTCAAAAATGAGTGGATGTTTGTTAGTAGTAAAATACCTCCAAATTCTTGATATATTCAAGCAAAGAAGTCTCTAAAATGAAGGTTCTATGTGTATATAGAAGAGGTCTTGTTTGAAGAGTTAAAAGGGTGCTTTTGAAGGTTTTTCAGAGGTGTTCAAGACTTAGCTCACTTTATGGGCGAATTTTGTTTAACTATTTCCTAAAAATTCTTGAGTTTCATCTATGATAAAACATCCAAATATCCCTAGTTATAATTCATAAGTAACCAATAAGAATGGATCCAATTGGAGGCACAAGAATTCATTTCCACATATTAAGTTGTCAAGTATGCTTAGGTTTATCTCATGTGAGAAATTCTCAATGAGTACAAGTGTCTCTAGATTTTTTTCATTATTGCTAAATGAGCTATTCAATTTAATGTGCTCCATAATTAAGTCTTTGTGCTTTTCACTCTACTAATATAAGCTTTGCATGTTTGGTTCGAATATCCTTTAGTCTCAGATCTCTTTATTAAAATATTATAGATCAATATGATTAATCATACATTATTTAATATTTCATATTAATGTTAGATGTAATTTAATTTGGTATCTTTCTATACAATACACATGTGATAATCAAGTTAAATTAAACACATCAGTATCTAATTAGCATTACTTTAGATCTTTGTTGCACGTGAATAGCATTATGATAACTATATATACACATACATATATAAAATTTAAAGATCCAACCTTTACACGGTATTTCTAATTAAGATACAATTCACAGGGGGGGGGGGGGGGGGGGGGGGGGGGGGGGGGGGGGGGGGGGGGGGGGGGGGGGGGGGGGGGGGGGGGGGGGGGGGGGGGGGGGGGGGGGGGGGGGGGGGGGGGGGGGGGGG
>CAVNYN010247589.1:11337-27476 GCA_963692815.1 Nyctanthes arbor-tristis
CCCCCCCCCCCAACAAAAAAAAAAAAAAACCAAAAAAGGAAAAAAGGTAAATTCACGTCGATTTTCTTGGAGGAGAAAAGTTCGTGCTGATGAAATTAATTGCCTTAAACAATTAACGCTGTTCCAAAAGCTCGTTTTCCCGCTTATAAATAACATTACTAGTTAATTATTAATCACACAAACGCCAAAAAGCTGCCTTATACAATAATAATATTCAAATAAATTAGTAAACTTGGACCACCATATTTGAACGTGGACGCATGTGTCGCTGTCCTAGGAAATACGAAGTTGTAATTTTTTATTTATTTCTAAAAAACAAGGGGGAAAAAAAAACTTAGCCGTTCGGGTGAGTTCATGACACCTAACTTTCGTTTGTCTAAACAAGCTTCAACATGTCCGGCCAACAATTAATTCAATTTGGATAATTCCATTAATTGCCCATGGTCAAAAGTTGTATTCTTCCAAGTATTTATTATAAAAATTAATTTAAAAAAAATAAAATTCCAAAACAGTTACATGCCTCTATATTTAAATGACATAACGCGATAATGCGAGGTCCTCCCTAATGCAGGACCATTTCAACTTTTCAAGATTAATAACAAATCTTCTTATTCATAACACACAAACTTGTGTTTTTCAAGTATTAGTTCAACAGATTTATAAAGGGGAAAAAAGGTAAAACCAATAAACAGTGAGGAAGAACTAGAAAATTAATATCGGGGCGGGCTCTCTAAAACTTAGAAGTCCTTAAATCTAGCCAGAAAAAGCGAAGCCTTAATTTACTAAATAAAATCAATGAAAATTAGATTTGTTTAGTCCCTTTGTAAAACTTCTTGAAAGTTTTGTAACAAAGCGTGCATTTATACACGCCACACAAGATGTATTGAAGAGGTTTTCGAAACTTTTTCCATACTTATTTGTAGAAATTTGACTCCGAGCTAAAGGTTATACGCATTTTCTTAGATTCCTCGTTCTTTTTATCTTGAACTAATCTAGAATCCTTTATTCTAGTCTAGTCTAGTATAAGAAGTCAATTAATAAGACGACCTCACAGCATGTGCAAGTTAACATATTTTGATGCACAACTTGTCTCTAGTTATCTATAACATTCTAAAAATAAAATTGAAGCTACCACTAATCTAACACACGGAAAAATTATTATAAGAATTGTTCAAATAGTATATTCGATAACGAGCTCATTAACAATAGATATAGACATTCTGGATTTTATAAAGATTAAGAAAATTCCAAATAATATAATTGGAAAAGTAAAATGTACCTTTTAATTTACAAATTGTTTTTAATTTGTTGATAATAATAATACACATTAAATATGAATATATAAGAAAATCAATATTTCAATTATAATTTGAAAGAGAAATAGCTGATCTCTGTGAGAGAGACGAAAAAAATAAAAATTATCTTTATGAGACGGAAAGAGTAGCAGAAATGTCTGAGAATGATCTAACACAAACCATTGGGAACTCACGGCTATAGATGGACCAAAAAAACACAACAAAAATTTGTTAACACTAGTGGCACCTCTCGTCCCATACAGATAAAACCATAAAGGATAATAATACGTATTCGCCACACAATATCTTATATAATGTGATAAATTAGTGTCCAATTTATATAATACTAATTTATCACAGTATATAAGGAATTCAATAGGGTGAACAAGAGATAGGGTTATATGTAGTATTATCTAACTATAAAACAAATCTCTCTCACTTGTACTGTAGTACGTGTTTGTTTATAGGGCCACATCTACATTAGTCGTGGCACCTTATATCACGCCTCCGTTATTTTTCCGTTTCTTATTAATTTGTCTCTTTTAACAATGGCGGAAGCTCCTAATTAATTGACAATTATTAAAGTGCAAACAAGGGACAGGACGTGCCATTTCAACAAGTTCTTAAATTTTTGTGAACTCATTTTGATATTTCTTTTAATTTTTCTATTTTATTTGGTCATATGACTCATGAGTGGTATTTGCTAGTTTAGAGTAAAACAAAAGTAAGCTTGTCTAAAGAAAAAAATAATAATGAGCATACACAATCAACTATATAAAATTATTTTATTGATTACTAACCGTATAAAAGATTTGGGAGGCCTTTTCATGGAAAATGAGGCTCCCAAACTAAGTAAAAGTTTTTCCTATATTATTACATACCATGTTCCCTTCTCGTTCATATATACATATATCAACACATATACTTATACGACTATTTTCACTTACTTACTAGACTATTACATTAGGTAAGGAACATTTATTTGTCTTTCTAAATTTTATCATAGTATAGGTGGGTGAGGGTGTAGGCACAATATATGTTAAATTCATAAGATGTTCCTAAGTACATTAAGAACACAGTGCATCCTCGTGGTAAGCCCAAATATCAGTTTATATTACATGCATGATCTTACTCGCGTCCCGGGAAAGCGCTTGCCTTTCATAGGTTTTTCAGTTCTACAAAAGAGTAAAAGATACTAAATAAGTACAAATTACCTCATGAGTAACACAATAATTAGGTTGCCACAAGGCTAAAAGAAGTAATTCACCTTATAACTTCAAGAAATATAAATATGCATAAACTCTTTTGAATGCAATAGGGCTCACACACTAGAATTATCTACTACCCGTAGCGCATTAATGTCTTTCAAATGCCAAGTTTGGTCATGGCAATACAATGGTAAGTGGAACCACAATTAACTCTGATTGACCCTTACACCAATTTCAAACCAATAACGTTATCAATTCAAATCAAGCACCACACTAGTCTTCCCTATCCCGGGATCATTGGATAAGTCATAGTGTGAGAAAAATTCAAGGCAATTCCATATAAAACGGGTAGGGTAATACTAGTAATTCATATGCAAGGAAACAAATCCATTCATTATCATGATATGGCACTAAAACAATTGCTCTTTCTTTTTTAAAACATATGCATGGCAATGGAATCCAAGTATTGGTTACTCACCCTTGATCTTGTTCTTTTAAAGATTATTGGATATTTGTGGGTGAAAAGTTATCTTCAAATCAGTGGATATTCCTCAAGCAAATTAGCTTTTTAAGTAGGGTTTTATATATATATATATATATGAAGAGGCCTTGTTTGAGAGACTAACAGGGAGTTTTGGAAGCCTTTTGAGAGTGTTCTAAGATTAGTAATATTTATAGACGAATCTGCTTGTTTATTTCCTAAAAATCTTGAATTCCACCTATGATAAAGTTCTAAACATCCTTAGATAATTTATGTGTGGCCAATGGAATTAAGTCCAATTAGAAGCTTGGGGCTTCATCTCACCAATCAAAGTGCCTTGTAGTCTACATTTGATTCATGTGATAAATTTCTAATACGTCCAAGTGGCTCTAGATTTTTTTCTATTTATTGTCTAATAAAACGTTCAACTTAATGTACTCCATTATTAAGCTCTTGTACTTTCAACCTTCAAGTATCCTTTAACCTCAAACTCGTTATCCGATTATACTTTGTCATTCTTTTGGCCACAATACTAATCTATAAAAATAGTCGATATTAAACTCAAGTTATCATTTAATCTTCATCAAGGCAAACAAAATATTTACAAAGTCTTAAAAAATGTCTTAACTTATTATTCAATTACCAAATTTCTTTATTGATTGCTACTAATTGAATAATATACAAGAAGTGAGTCAATTATTATTTTAAAAATTTCATAAAAATTTCACTATGAAATTTTTTGAATTTTCCTCATAGCGTTGCACCTTGTACGGCTGAAGCTAGGTCGGATACACTAGTGGAGGTAGTGGGCTATGGTGGGACTGGGCACCCCCAAATTAGAAATTTTTTCCCTTATTAAAAAAAATTAGATATATATATATAAAGTGTTTAACAGCATATGTTATACGACTCAATCCTCCGACCTTACCCCTCTATTGGAGTTTGGCTCCGCCACTGATGGCAGATTTGAGATTGAAGAAAGATATAAATAGTCCAAGAAGAAAAATTGATATTTGTTTACGAAGTGTGTGTAAAATCTTTTACAAAATTGAGTGGCTTTATCTCCTTATTTATTTATTTTTTGAAGTATAATTATAATTTACACTGTAACAATACAAGGATGTGTGTTTATATATATACACACTATTAAAATACAACGCAAATAAAATAATAATTCAAACTCGTACATAAAGAATACATATAGATTTCCATATATATATATATATATATATATAAATTACAGGACTTGTCCACGACGGAGAGATAAAAAGCGGAGCTCGCCGTGGTCGAGCCGGCCCGCATTCTCCGGTTACATTTCTCCACGTCGTCTGTTGCGGTCTGCTATAATTATAATTATTAGTATTCACATTTTAAGAGTCAGCCACGCGTGAAGAGAACTGTCCCCCAACCCCACTTCGCCGGATGGTAACAAGATTCTTTTCAATTCCATTAACAAGTTATTTTTTTTGGTTTGATTATTATGACGGCGTGACTTTCAAATTCATTGATTTTACTACTCCCTCCATTCCTCCCGTAAAGATAATCTGGTGAGTAATCTTATTTAAATTAAAGATTAATAAGTAATGCTATTAGAATATTTAATTTTACTTTATTTTTCTATATATACTCTTATATCATTAATTATTTAAAATATTTTCAATATATAATTAATTAAAGACACATATGAAAATGAAATATTAAATAAATATTCAATATGGTAAATAGACTTTGATTTTAAGACGAACGAAAATAAAATATTAAATTATCTTTTTAAAACGGAAAGAATAATATTTAAGTAATTTAACATGAAGGATCACCTAATGGTCTAGTACAGTAGGAATCGTAAAAAAGGCGTACCCGTCACATGTTCAAGTATTGGAAACATACAATAGCTGGTGATATATTATTACAGGTGGTTATAGGCATTTGAAAATTGCTAATGAATTTAAGTGGATATCATTGGAGGTAGGTTATCTTTCACTAGGTGTCATCAACTGAAATTTTAACGATTTTCCAAGACCACCATCAAATTCTTTATTATCTAGTTCCATTGTGTAAAATATGTTTATATTTGAACACGCTATATCAGTCTTGTTGAGTTGGCACACCCGTCAATCTTGCTATCTATATTCACCCGTACCAACTAATATGACGTATTAATATTGACGCAAAACTTTGTCTAGGATACACTTTGTTTGGCAACAATTTTAAAAAAAGTAGGTTTATAAATGAGTTTAAAATTCAAATTTTGTATATGTGTCAATATTTAATTGTGTCACGTGGAGGTAATGAGTAAAATGTTGTGAGAGTTCACATCATATCAAATATGTTGTTATATGTAATAATTTCATGTATCTAAAATTTAAAATTTAAATTGATTGATAAATCCAATACATTTTTAATTAGTTACCAAACACAATGATAATTGGATTTTCCATATTTATTATTGTGAAAATCTTGGTTATTTGGTAAGTCAGCAGTCAAGAAAGGAAAATTTTTAAAGAGAGCTAACATCTTCTTTATGGAGTAGAAAAATACCACATAGCCCTCTGTTATTAGGAGATCAGGGGGCCTGCGTCCTAATCCCCCAATAATAAGGGACCATGTGACATTTTTTTCACTCCATAAGGGAGATGTTAGCTCTCTTTAGACAGACCGATCAAGAAAGTAGTTCTTTTCAATGTAGCACTGTTCTATAGAAATTTTTTAAAAGGATTAATTGGAACAAGTTTTCTATAAGTAGGCAGCTGTCTAGCTCCGTTTCCAAACAGTTTTTTTGAAATATCTCTCTCTCTCTCTCTCTCTCGCGTCAGAGCTTGCTGTGATAGTGCGCATTGTTGATTTGTTGTGAGTTTCGGTTAACATTTTCTCTCCGTTTCTTTCTTTCTCATCCAGCATTCAACTTCTTATCGGAAGCTGCTAAATTGTGTATTGTTCGTTACTTGCTGAAATCTCTCTCTATATTTTCAAATATCCTAGTGATTTCATTCGATTTTCTCCTAGACCAGAAGCATATCCCTTTTATCAGCATCAATATGATGCTTTTTCAGCATTTCTTTTCCTTCATTGTTGTTAAGTAATCCTTCTTACTATTTGTTTCAGAGACCACGAAATGAATTAATTGGAGTAGAGGGATTCTACATATATTTTTTTCAGTTATTCACTCACATTTATGTTCATTGATCTGCAAAATTGTTTCTCACCATGTGGGTTGTGGGCCAATTGTCGGAACCCATTTCATTTTGTGAACTGTGGTCCCTTCTTCTTGATTTTTGCACATGGTTCTGTCAATGAATGTGGATAAAGATTTACTTTGCTCATTTCCCAAACCAGATTCCAGAGTTCTTGAATCTATACACAGGAGCTGCATATGAATGTATTGTGTTTGATTATTTGACAGTTGCTCTGCATTAATGATGGAGTTGTGATGCTGATTTTCATATTTCTACAGATTGAATAGGCCATTTTGGGTCCAAAAATGGCTAAAATTTCTGTATTCTTAAGTGGGATTCTAGTTTTGTGTTGCTGGGCAGCCATAGCAAATGCAGAATACATGATCTATAAAGATCCCAAAATGCCAATAAATCACAGAATCAAAGACCTTATGAACAGGATGACCTTAGAAGAAAAAATAGGCCAAATGACTCAAATTGATCGGAGTGTGGCATCAGCTGAAATCATGAAGAAGTACCATCTAGGTATGCAAAGATACACAGTTAGCATTTCCCCTGAATCAATACTTTATGCAGCTCGAATCATGGTTTATGCAATTTGAGATTTATAAGATATAAATTTGGGTTCTTGGAGAAGGGAGCGTATTGAGTGGCGGAGGTAGTGTTCCAGCTCCTAAGGCATCTCCAGAGACTTGGGTGGACATGGTGAATGACTTCCAAAAGGGTTCATTGTCCACCCGTCTTGGGATCCCGATGATATATGGGATCGATGCAGTTCACGGCCACAACAATGTCTATAATGCTACAATTTTTCCCCATAATGTTGGTCTTGGGGCAACAAGGCAAGTAGATATGCAGCTCTTTTGTTAGATATGCAGCTCTATTGTTCATTCTCCTTTGTGCGATTTATCCGAATCACATATCTTGAGAACGATTTATCGTTTTCTTTTGATGAAAATTGTGCTATTAATTTGAACAGAGATCCTCAACTGGTCAAGAAAATTGGAGCTGC
Organism: Nyctanthes arbor-tristis; assembly: GCA_963692815.1. Classification (NCBI taxonomy): domain Eukaryota; kingdom Viridiplantae; phylum Streptophyta; class Magnoliopsida; order Lamiales; family Oleaceae; genus Nyctanthes; species Nyctanthes arbor-tristis. The sequence goes on from CAVNYN010247589.1 coordinate 18,507, forward strand.
AACTGCTCTTGAAGTAAGAGCTACAGGCATTCCTTATGCTTTTGCCCCTTGCATTGCGGTAATTAGTCTCATCTGAATATCTTCAGCAGTTTTCTTAAAAATATCTCATGTTTGTTAATAAGTGTTCCGTTGCATAGGTCTGTAGAGATCCAAGATGGGGCCGTTGTTATGAAAGCTATAGTGAGGATCCAGCTATAGTTCGGGCAATGACTGAACTTGTACCAGGTCTACAAGGAGATTTGCCAGCCAATTCTCGGAAAGGTGTTCCATACGTCGGTGGCAAGTAAGTCTTTCAAGTGAATAAATCTGTCTTGCTTGTGAATTATCGAGGATCAATTCTAAAATTAACAACTCAGTGCCCTAATGCAACAATATAGTTCCACAATCAGCAGTCTTCTCACAAGCTGTAGTCCTTGTCCATTCTGCAAATGATTCTACCAAACTGACAAGCTTCTGTTGTCATTAATGCATATTAGTTTAGTAGTATGAGCTCATAATATGATTATGAAAGAGACATTTTAAAGTTCTTCCTCCCGGAGTAAGTTGCCCACTTGCTGACACAAAACTTCATAGGCAAATGATCAAAAGAATAAATCAGCGACACCTACATTGGTTCTTTTCTGAATGTGACTGCAACACTTGCGATTCGACAAGGAATAACTGCTTGATTGTGGTTCGTTCCAAATTCCTATGATGGACGAAAAGAGGTAAAAAAAAAAAAAAAAACAAAATAGAAACGACACTGGAGAAAACCAGGATAGTTCCAAGGTCTAATGTTGCTGTCTCGATAAAGACTTCACCTGCTTCCTAGTATTCTTAAACCAACGTGAGATGCGTTGTTAGGAAATTCTTGAAATGAGACACATACTTTGAGCAATTAGTCTAACTTTGTGGATGAGGATAAACAGTACATGACAAGCATGATAATAATACTTTAACGTTGCTTTGCTGTATTTATTAATTGGCTTCTGTCTTGATATTTTGGTTTGTTTATTTGTTTTGCTGATATGTTACACAGAGAAAAGGTTGCTGCATGCGCAAAACACTATGTGGGTGATGGTGGAACGACCAAAGGCATCAATGAGAACAATACACTGATAAATTGGCACGGGCTCCTTAGCATCCACATGCCAGGCTATTACGACTCTATCATTAAGGGTGTGTCAACGGTCATAGTATCCTACTCAAGCTGGAACGGAGTAAAGATGCATGCTAATCGTGATCTCATCACTGGGTTTCTCAAGAATAAACTGCGTTTCAGAGTAAAGTCTAAATTCCCTTTTGAAGTCTAGTAGGACAAGTTTGATAATTGATATATTGGACAGGGGAACCAAGATTGGATTCTGATATCTGTTGTTGTAGGGTTTTGTTATTTCCGACTGGGAAGGTCTTGACCGGATGACTTCTCCGCCTCATGCCAATTATACAAATTCGATTCTAGCAGGAGTCAGTGCTGGCCTTGACATGGTTGGTACATTAGTTGTCCGCTTTTAAGCTGCAAACACCACAAAGGTTCTTTGGATTGACTCATGTATTTACTTTGGTACTATAACATGCAGATCATGATTCCATACAACTACACAGAATTCATTGATGGCCTAAACTTCTTGGTGAAAAATAACTTCATACCCATGAGCCGAATTGACGATGCAGTGACGAGGATTCTTAGGGTGAAATTCATGATGGGACTCTTTGAAAACCCCTTAGCTGATTATAGCATGACCAAGTATCTAGGAAGTCAGGTGAGTTCGGATTATTGTTCTACTTCTATCAAAAAAACCTGTCTGTCATGATGAAGTTTAACTGATATGTACTCTTACAATTTTTAACAGGAACATAGAGCATTAGCAAGGGAAGCCGTAAGGAAATCTCTAGTACTGCTTAAAAATGGTAGATCCCCAGACAAGGCATTATTACCGCTTTCAAAGAAGGCACCAAAGATACTCGTTGCCGGTACACACGCAGACAATATTGGTAATCAGTGTGGTGGTTGGACAATTCAATGGCAAGGACAACCTGGCAACATTACAGTTGGTAAACCCATTAAACTTATCAGAACAAAAATTTCATAATCACGAGTTTGCAGCAACCTTAATGTCTTTTTTATGATCAGGAACCACGATTCTTACTGCCATAAAGAACATGGTTGACCCTAAAACAGAGGTCGTGTTCCGTGAAAATCCAGACGCTGGAGATGTAAAGTCTAACAAGTACTCCTATGCCATTGTAGTGGAGGGGAGCCACCATATTCAGAAACCTTCGGTGACAGCTTAAACTTGACACTTCCTGATCCTGGACCAAGCATCATTAAAAATGTCTGTGGCTCTGTGAAGTGTGTTGTTGTTCTCATCACTGGCCGGCCAGTAGTGATTCAACCGTATCTTGATCAAATTGATGCCCTCGTTGCTGCTTGGCTACCGGGAACTGAAGGCCAAGGTGTTGCTGATGTTCTATTAGGAGACTATGGATTTACAGGCAAGCTCCCGCGTACTTGGTTCAAGACTGTTGATCAGCTTCCCATGAACATTGGAGACCGGCATTATGACCCATTATTCCCATTTGGATTTGGATTAACCACAGAACCCACACAGGCCAGATCGGATTCATGGCCAATTCGTTGTCTCACCTTTGTTGGGATGATTGTGTCCCGCCCGTGGGGATTTCAGTTTGTAATTTACTAAGAAGAAAAATAATAAAATGTTCATTTTTCCCTCCCCTTTCATGCTTGTTTCTCACATTCCTCCCCACTTCTTTTTCCAGATTATTTTGTCCAGTCTTCTGGTGGAGATAGCGATCACAGGCACTTTAGCTTTATTTCTCATTTTCGTGTTTTCTGTTACCCCACTCAGTCTCTTATTTTGAAGTTGTACCCACCGTTGTCAAATTGTATCTTTTCAGATTGCTGCTTCATTTGAATAGTTTTGGTTACCATTTGATATAACTGAAAGCATAACTCAAGTCAAGCATTTGAATTTCTTTAACCTTACAATAAATAAATGAGCGAGGCTTGCCACTCACACCTTTCGACAGTAAGTGGATTTTAAAACATGAAATTTCCAACCATTGAGCCCACAAGAATGAATAAAAAATCTCAAATTGTCATGAGTTCGGGAGGGGGCGGGGGAGGGGGCGAGGGAGGGAGAGTGAGAGAGTTTTCTACAGTCTCATGAAGTATGGTGGACCAACGAAAAATTCACTGAAGATAATCTTTCCTCAAAAAGGCAAATATCAATAGGAATGCAAAATTCACCTATAATCTTTAAACGGGCAGGGGTGAGAAAAAGAAATTTCAATGTGAACGAAATGCACAGAAAAGCGCGTTACATGCGTAATAGAGACGACATAGTTCAACATGAATTAAGTACATCATTGTAGGCATTTTAAGATGTACAAAAGAGACTGTAACATGTATAAAAGAGACTGAACTTTAAGTAATTCATGTACATTAGTACTAAGCTACCTCAGCTTCCTCGTCTTTATCATTGTTCTCTGCATCTTTCGCCACCTTGGTATGAACATGGTTCTTATCCTCAGCTTCCTTGATCATCCTCAAGATATCAGTTTTTTTGTCCAGAAGAGCTTCCATCTTCGCATTGATTTTCTCCAGCTTCTTCTTCAGCCTGTCAATATCTTTGGCATTGTACTTCTCTTCAAGCTTTCGCTTCTTTTCATCCTTTATTTTCTTCATGTTTGTCTCCATTTTACATTTCTCTCCCTTTTCTTTGTTTTTATCCTCAGCTTCAAAATCTGATGTTTCCCCACTTCCATCTATTTTAATCTCTCTCAAGTCGACTTCAGCTTTATTTTCATCTTTGTTATCCTTGTTCTCATGTTCTGTCTCTTTTTCTTCTACACTACGTTCCTCGTTATCCTTCTTTCCATCCTTCTCTTTGATCTTGGAACTCTTTTCGATGATTTTCTTTTCTTTCTTGTCCTTGTGTTTCTTCTTCCCTTCTTTTTCATCTCCAGTCTCCTTATCTGATTCTTGTGACTCCCCCTTATCCGAAACAGTCTTTTCTTTATCTGTCTTGTCTTTCTTTTCCTTATCTTTCTTCTTCTCTTTTTCTTCAACTGCCGTCACTCCATCCTTTTCCCCTTCGGATTCCCCGTTTAATTTTCCCTCTATATCCCATTTTCCTTCCCCAATCAGTTTGTCCTTCTTGTGTTTCTTCTCCTTGTCTTTCTTCTTTTTCTTCCCTTCATTTTCTTTTCCATCTTCCTTCTCCCCATCCTTCTCCTCATTGGATTCTACTTCTAAGTCATCTGAGTCTTTGTATTTCTTCTCATCCTTATTCTTTTTCTCTTTCTCTTTCTTGTTTTTCTTTTTCACTTCATCTCCCTCCTCATTGGATTCTCCTTCAAACTCATCCGCATCTTTGGATTTCTTCTCGTCCTTCTTTTTCTCTTTCTTGTCTTTCTTTTTCACTCCATCTTCATCCTCATTTGATTCTCCTTCAAACTCGTCTGCATCTTTAGGTTTCTTTTCATCCTTCTTCTTTTTCTCTTTCTTGTGTTTCTTTTTCGCTTCATCTTTCTCCTCCTTATCACTCTCCTTTTTCTTCAGTTCTTTATCTTCATGTTCCCCAGATCGGATTTCCGTGTCATGCTCTCCATGTTTCTGATCTTTCCTCTCTTCTTCGCCACTCATCTTTTCTTCGACCTTTTTTTCCTTCTTATCTTCCTCACACTTGTCCTTACTTTTCTCTTTCTTCTTCTTTTCTTTTTCCTTATCTTTGTCACTTTTCTTCTCCTTCATATATTCAGATTTCTCTTTATCAGTACCATCTTCGCACTTCTTTTTCTTCTTCTTCTTCTTTTCTCCCTTCACTTCATGCTCTTCAACTTCATCACTGTCATCTTCTCTATGCTTTTCTTTCTTATCAGAATTTCCGTCCTTCTTTGTACTTTTTGATTTCTCTTCATCTTTTTCATGTTTTCCTTTTTCTTTCTTGTGATTTGGCTTTTCTTTCTCTACTGACTTTGTCTTCACTTCTAGTTCCACCTCCGTCTTTTTTTCAGCTTCATTAGGCTTCTTAATATCAGTCGCAACTTTGAGATGAAGCTTTTCCTTCTCTACCTTCTCTTCCTTCTTAAGAGGTGTATCAGATTTGTCTTCCATCACCGAATCCTACCGTCAATATGGCTGCCTCTCTTTGCTTAATTCCAAGTAACCTGAAAGAAAAGCAGAGCGATTACTGAAATGCTGAAACATCAAGCCTCATTGTATAATATAAAAAGTTCATCAAAGAAGTTCATCGAAGAGTAGCAGGGGGAGTAATCTCGGTTTGGTCCATTTTAAGCAACACACCGATATAGCTGGACAAATTTCAGAAGTTCAACGATTCTAGTTCTAGACAAAAGAGCAAAACAAACTCTAAGACAACTGATTGTGGGAACAGCTGACTCTCGGTTTCCTCAACAGAATGTGTGAATCATCAATTAGAAAATAAATGTATCCAGCAGCCAAAGAGAAACAAAGTCATGAATAAACAATCAGTAGTCCTTTGGAAGTCTGTCTTCTATAGATAACAATATAAATAAACAGACATGAAATTGGATTATGAAAAATAATAATTCGCAGCAAGCAATACATAACGTGATTGAGATATCTACAACCTAAACCACTCACAATCACATTTTGTAAACCTTGTACATAAATTTCAATAATAAATAATTATCAACAGGATTACGGCCCAGAATAAACTTAAAAGGATCATTCCTAAGATTACATTACACTGGAAAAGATAGGACTAAACAATAAAAGAGTGGGATCATTATTATCCTAAGATTGTCTCTGTGGATTCTCCTATACAAATTTTGTATGGAAGAATCAAATTGCAAGGACAAGAATAGTATGAACTGTTGTGGGATACTTTCTAAAAAACTGCTATATAGTCTAACACTCAAAATTGCATTATGAGTTCAGAAGATATGCTACAGATCGTGATAGGAGGATAACTTAAAGTGACAAGAACCTAATTAACCAAAAATATGCATACAAGAAGATCAAATCTGCAGATTGAGTTCTTGGAATCAAATAAACTTAATTTTACAATACTTCAACTACAATTCTTCACCAAATTCTTAGTTTTAAATTCTCTGCGTTCCCATTTTTCAGCTCACAAAATCAACACCAGAATAATTTACAAACAGATAATTTACAAATTTTTGAAGAAACCAGAGTTGATAAAAAATCATAAATCAATGATTTCACATAATTTTCCACAAAATCGGAACTTCCCATTTCGCAAGAAGAATAAAAATTGAACAATACTAATCGCATTATCACATAGAAACATGGGCAGATAACAGAGCTATATACAATCACCAAACAAATTCACATACTTTTTCATAAACCCATGTAGGAAAATTACATAAAAATGCAAGACTGTTGTAGTACCTTCGTGTATATCTGATATTCTGATGCGACAAGAAGCTCAAACAAGTTTGTGCCCAGCGGAACCGGGTGGGGGATTCTGGACTCTTTCAGAAAAAAGGACAAAGAAGATGTGCTGATATTCCAAATGTAGGAATTTTCGCTATTTATAGAGAATCGTGGTACGAAATTGTTGGTCTTAGCGCGTTCGAACCGCAAAAAGGTATTCCGTGTCACCTACTTTGATATCGAAGTCGGTCCGATATTGATTTCTCTTTAATCTTATTAGGTGTGGGGTCTTAAATCTTAATAGAAAAAATACTTGCTTACTAAGGAATCGGATTATCAAATGGTGACCGGAACTCCCCCCCGTCAAGTTTCCAGGTGAGAGGAGTCAAATCACAAGGTAGTCATGGATGATGTGCCACGGTGTCGGATCGATGATAGTAATAGCGTAACTTTATGTAATGGGTTTTAGTTGTGACACTGGTGAATTTGATCATGTGCTCATAGAATAGAAAGCACACATTAGTATGAGACTTATGGTCATGATAAATCTAAGAGCATGCATATAGAACTATGGTCATGTCTAGGTATGATAACGTGAGGGTAGATAGGTGGTACGCACATGAGTAGGGGCTGGTGCGTGGTACGAAGAATGAGGTTTGGTAAGCCCCTCTCTCAATGTTGACAGGCGCGTCTTTCATATACGGGTTCTGAGTTCTGACGTGTCTTAAAGCGCTCGATGGTGCTCATATATAAGACGTCGGTAGACTGAAGAGGACATGGGACTCAGCATTAGATTTTAGAAAACCCTAACAAGGGCTACTTAATGACCGATCTATTTTGATATTATCAAGTTGTAAGTTATAATGCAGTAAGAAGATGTTGATTGTGAAGAGTGACTAACAAATAATTATTTAATTTTTTTTACACTTGCAGAGGAAAAGAAACTTGGCTTAAACTTTTAAGTATTGACCCTAGTGATAAACTCGTATATGATATTAGCACACGAGACAATCCACATAGAGCTTGTGAGGAAAAGATCATTGGTCAATAAATGGTATATATTAGAATATACTTTCTACTAGCATTACTATGAAATTTTCCTAGCATCAACCAGTTACACCTTGTGGCGCTCTATCGATGGGTATCAGTTATCCAACATGTCTCCACATCAACTGACAGCGGCAACACCATAAAAGATTTGTGTCACAACAGGGCTTAGCATATAGTGTTGTATTTCTATGTGTGTGTCTGTGAAGCATCAAATTATGCAATGTTGAAACACGATGGTTCTACATAGATCATGCATGTGTTATATATATAAAATAAATATTGAAAATTTTCTAATACTATAGCTGATTTTCTTATGGTATGGTAATGGACAACGTATGATGTGTCTCAATAAAAAAAATCAATATATACTTTTTTACTATCACATGTCTATTCTCCGCTTCACCACTTCATTCTGACATAAAAGCTTCTTGTCTTATAAAGAACATTGTTCTAGCGTTAGACCGCTGATTCCTCGTGATGCCAACCGTTAATGTAGTTATTAAATAGAGATATTTAAGAAGTAAAAATTTGAGACATTAAATTTTGATATGAATAAGAAATATTGTAAATGAGTAATTTTAGAGAGACATAAAAAGGTAATATGAAAAATTGACTTTTTTACTTTAGACAAATTCATTAAATGATTATCATATAGATATTTTTTATCATCCAATGAAAATGTGACACATCTATAATGTCAATTTTCAAGTCGGATTTTTATGTCTCTTTGGAATTATTAAATTGTAAATATTTTGGAACAAAATTTTCAACTGCATTTTTATAAGGAAATTGGTCTATGTTTCATAGTAAACGAAAAATGAATACTTACTATTTTTGCCGGGTGGAGTAGTATTTGCTTTGTTGGAAATTTAAAAAATAAGTTTATCCATTCACCTATCACCATATATGCGAATTATTTAAGGTAGAATAATAGTAACTTGGGTAGATACTGATTTTTGAATTTTCTAAGAAGAGAGTCACTCTCCCTTAGAGTCACTCTTTAAATGAAAGTAAGTATGGCAACGCATTTGGTAACGGCCAAAAATGAGGTGCTTGCTAATTAGCACCACCTAGTACCTACCCCAACTTTTTACATTCTCACATTTTTCGTCCACAACCTTTAGAAACTCGTATTTTTAACCTCAATTCTCATTTTTTGACACTACTGGTTCTTTTAGATATGGACTATAATACCCCTCCAATTGTAATTAACATAAAAAAATAAATTAAGTAAATAAAAATAAATAAATAAATAAACTTATCAATATTACCAATAATATTCTAACACTCGTATGGATTATATTATATGTCCTATGTAATTACATGTATGAACATCACGTGAATACATGTAGCCACGTGGCGTGCATATATGCAACTACGTGAGACATATAGATGTCATAAGATCACTTATATGGGTGTGAAATTTTGTTATTGATACTTAATTTTTTTGCTTTGATTTCTATTTGATTCGTCTTTGTTTAAAAAGCAACTAAATCATGTTATTAGTGTGTTTCTATTTATTTATAATTTAGCAA